>VMBQ01000649.1:0-77078 GCA_007657795.1 Dreissena rostriformis
TAACCAAAAGTTATCCGCTGGATAAGAGTTATCCATATTTCGTGCGGGTTCGATCCGTAGAGAACCAAGTTGTGTCCTGCCTTGGAGGTCAAGGTGAATCAACCGTCAACGAACCCGATTAATTTTCATCCAGGATAAACCGCAATCAATACCCCTCCTAGACACTTTGAATAAATCATTAAGGGGGTCGTTCAGGAGTATTACATCTAAAATCAAATGGTATCACCTCTCCTCATTTGAGAATATCCTTGTAATATCTTGACGGTCCAGCGTTGGAGTGACGATAAATTCAGCTGTATACAAGGATCTTAACATTATCAGTACATAACTTGTAACTCAGTGATCCCGTGTAGTGTTATTCAGGTTACATAATTTCAGAAGAACATAATGCTATGTACACTAAACCATGATCCTTGTAATGATGTCATATTGTTACTTTCCATGGAGTTTTAAATGTTTACTTCATTTACTGGAAATCGCCCACTCCTTCAAAATACACGATCTCCGCGTGATCAGCCTTTGCAAAGGCAAATCGAGTAGTCTGAACGTGTTAAGGCAAATGTATTCGAAACACAAAGTAATGTTACGAACGACTTTTTTTCTCTCATTGTTTCAACAGTCAACATACTGACGTTGTTATGCTAAGGGTACATGTGGGAGCCAAACTCACCAGAAGGTTTGAAGGATACTATTTTCTATCCCAGCGTTAAAAGAAACTATGAAATGTGTATACAGAAAAGTAGTTTTTTTTTCTTTTTTTCTTGATTAATAGTTGTTTCAGCTTAATTAAGTTCAAACATCGCGGTGACGTAGTTTTAATGAACGATTATAAATAAAAAGTGACATTTATGAGAAATAACGGTCATTTTCTTTCACAAATGATGCTGTTTTTTAACAACTACCATGCCAAGACATTATTATGCATGGCAGTAATAAAGTACATGTACAGTTATAAATAAAACACGAGCAAGTTTATTAAAGTATATGTTCCTATGTAACTTTGTTGCCTCAATATTCTTGTAAATTCCAAAGTACGAAACATTCGCAATGCGTAATCTTATTTATTCCCTATATAATATCGACATCCTATACCTACATTATTTGGATATCAAACATAGAAACAATAAAGATAATAGATTGACACCTGTGTGTACAATATACATAACTTCATTTTAAGTGGTTAGACAAAACTAAATCAAATTGTTATAAAATCTTTATTGTGCTTCTCAACTAGCCTGTGGGCTTATGCGCGCTGTACGACGGGAAGAACGTTTAATTTTCCGCAACTATGTGCATTCACTAGACGTTTGCATAAGTCTGCAAAATGTTGCTATGGCGGTACTTATTTCATACATTTTGTAAAGTCATCATATACATTAACATTAAACAAATATCCAAAGGAATGTATGAATACTAAGTGTTTTCATTAAACAATGTATAAGCGTTTGTACATATTCAGAAGTGAAATTTGCAAATTCATGACAACAGAAATACACGCATTTTATTGCACACTGTTTCTAGTATTTGAAATTAATGCAATTTTAACGTTATCCTTTTAATACATGATGTTTGATACAAATGCAATACATTATGATTGTTTTACAGTGATCTCGGAAGAACACACACGGATTTAGTTGCTTAACATAATATAAAACTATTAATTAAGTTTAAAACGATTGGTGTACGAACTATAAATAGTCATGCATTATTTTGGAACATGTTATATTTTCATTAAATAAAATGTGTTAACCGTTCAGAAAAATCGATAAATAACAAATCTGTATTAACACCAAGAAGTATTTTAATTTTACAATGTTTAATCGTGGTATTTACGATACAATGGTGTGTAACGTAGCATATGCATATTGTTTATTCTTATAACATAAATATTATGTTATACAATGGTAATTAATGATAAATCTTATATTATAATAATAAGGGTTGTGTAACGTAGCATATGCATATTGTTTATTCTTATAACATAAATATTATGTTATACAATGGTAATTAATGATAAATCTTATATTATAATAATAAGGGTTCTGTANCTTGCATGAAAACTCATCCAGTGTTGTTAAGTATAGGTCCCAAATAAGTGGTTCCTTCGATATATCACAAGGAGTACGTCAGGGAGGGATCCTCTCCACGGACCTCTACAAGCTCTACGTCAATCCTTTACTGGATAGGTTAGCCGACACCGGACGAGGTGGGCGTATTGGCACCGTACTCGCTAATAGCTCGGCGTGCGCAGACGATGTATGTTTAATGGGTAGAGACCACACAGATGTACAGTTAATGATAAATATGTCCCTATCATTTGCAAACGAAGAACGTTACCTTCTTCAACCCACAAAGACTGTGGCCTTAAATATCAAACCTTCAAAAAGAACAACAATCCCTAAAAGTGAATGCTTCAAACTGGGTGAACTTAACCTTAATCATGTGGATACCTCCGTCCATTTAGGTATAACAAGAACGACGTCTGTCTGTGAAACAGCTGAAGTGAACGTAGAAGGGAACATCTCAAAGGCAAGACGTGCTCTGTATAGTCTTCTTGGAGCCGGGCTGCACGGTCACAACGGTCTGGACCACAAATCAATGCTGGATCTTTATAAGTCATTTGTTCTTCCTGTGCTCACATACGGTATAGAAATATTCACACCAAAGAGCACTCTCATCAAACAACTGGACCTATTCCAAAGGAAAACTATTAAACAGATACTTTCTCTACCAAATAACGCTGCAGATCCCTGTGTGCTTATCCTTACAGGACTTTTACCAATTGAAGCAATATATCATCTGAAAATCCTAAACTTTTTCAACAATATATGTGGCCAAAATGAGTCTAGTATTGAACGCCAAATCGTGGTACGGCAACTTTCTGTGAAATCAGGAAAATCCTCATCATGGATAAACTGTGTGCTCCCTCTCCTTGTTAAATACGACCTAGGAGATGTTGATGATTATCTGCAAAACCCCCTTAATAAATCCCAGTGGAGATTAAAAGTACATAAAACGGTAGTGAATTACTGGAAAGAATATATCGATAGAATCGCCCGCACATATTCCTCTTTGAAATACATGAACATTCAATATTCACCTGGCAAATTTCATCCTTTGATACAAGCTGGATGCTCCTCAGCATTAGAAGTAACTCGACTCCCTACAAGATTCAGGCTACTTACCGGCACTTATGTACTCCAAGTAAATAGATGCCGCTTCAACCAGTACGCCATAAGCGCAGTGTGCCCAAACTGTAAAGTGGAAGATGAAACCGTTGAACACTTCCTGCTACGCTGCTCTGCACTGGAACAGGTAAGAGCCCCAGTAATGTGCGAAATTTGGAATATACTGGAGTCTATGGATCTCACCAAACAAATTACCTCCCCTGCTCTACTAGCCCAAACTCTCATTGACTGGTCAATCATAGTCCCAAACCATCCTTCATATAGAGACAAAACGTGCATGTTAGAATTTCATATACGAAGACTATTCTTCCACTTACATACTACAAGATATAGACTTTATAAAGAACTATCTGGAAACTGAGGACTTCTTGGTTGCATGGCATGCGGTCTAGATACTTGTTCAGTGTTTGTAATGACTGTTGTGTGTATATACGAACCCTGTGATGTACGTGTGGAAAAATAACATGTGGTCCAGATATGTGCCCAATGTTTGTAATAACCCGTGTGCGTATATGTGTACTTTACGTTATACCTGTGAAAACTGTGCAATGACTGTGTTGTGTATATATATGTACTTTGTGATATACTTGTGAAAACCATGTGTATAGGAACTAGTGTGGTGAAGGTGTGATATTTATACATCGGACTTGTACTCCCAGCAACCACTGGGGTTCGCCATCTTTGGCGGTGAAGATTACACAGACACATATACATAGCGTTATTCAAATGTTTTTAAAGTATTTAACAGTTGAATCGACGATTCCGCGCGGCCATTTTGAATGTTTCTACTGCCCCATTTAGTCTAATGACCCCATATAGAATAATATTGGGTCAGCATGTGACGTCATGTTAGTCTAATTACCCCATATACAATATATGGGGTCAGCATGTGACGTCAAACAGCCAATGGGAGAAGAGTATTTTGCAGTTGGCGTGATATAGTGTTATACAAATACAATAAATTTGACATGTACACTTGAACACATCCGTTATATTTTAACATCGTTCTACTTATTAAAGAATATAACAAAATGGATGAAGTCCTTAAACCCAATATTTTGACATTGACTAATTAGTAGTAGTAACTTATTCATGTGTACGCTCATGAAATAAGTTGATTTTTTTTTAAAAACGGTAGTCATTTTACAACAAATAGCACTATTCATGATATTCTTAAAACTATATCTAGTGACTAAATATGTTTTGGTCAACATTATTCACGTGCTTCTTACGACACGTGATAGCCATACAATTAAACGTAACTGTTTCGTTCCACTCAGGTATCTTTCTCCAAGGCTGTAATGCTGTTTCTTGTACAGACTCCTGCTTTTTCTCTCTGTGACCATCTATAAATGCATCAATAGCACAATAAATCCAAACAAAACATTAGCTCATTCTGTTAAATACTTTCTCAAATCTTGTTATTTAGAAGGAATTAAATCGATTGGTGTACTTACCTCATTTAATCGTACCTCGGATGCATATACAATCACTGAGTTATTAAATTGCAATTAAATCAAAATTAAATTATTTTTTATTATATGAGGTTACTTTTTATTTACATATTCGTTGGTGATACATGTTGACTAAGTGTGAGTTTCCGAGCGTCATTCAATCCGTCTAAACCCTTAATGTGTTGCATTGACTGTTCCTAGACGGGAGAACACAGCTATACATTTTGGTTTTACGTCGAGTTGTATTTGTTGTCCTATGTTGCACTGAATACTAGCTTTAAATGAAAGACTCGCGGGTTTTAGTATATATTCCTTTCCTGATAATGTTTGAGTAGTTTATTCATTCCCATATATATATTATATTATTTATGAGCAATAACATGTGTTCTATATTACGTATATAAATAACATTATTTAATCTTGATGCATTCATATTTTTACAATGATAAATTATTCGTTTAGGTTATTATTTAATATTAACTTATGAATCTTCTTAAGTTCGTTTATTCCTTTATGTGTATTCAGTGATTGACATAATTTCCAACTTATAGACAGGTGAAAGTTATAACCAATCACTATGTATGTGTATCATTGGGAAGTATTTTAACGCAAAGTAAGTAATATATTACCACAACATGTTAAGTTCATCTGTTTTGAAATAGAAGCGGAAACGCTTCGCTTATGTTACAAGAACAAACTAGGTTGAAACATCTTAAAGTTATCAGGTGAGATATGAAGTGTTTCAAATAAAACATCAAGTATATTTTCGAGTTTTGAATTTTACATCTAGATAGATAATAGTTCCTTGAAAATGATAGCAAGACTCATAGCATAATATGGTTTTTGTTTTCAGTTTTTAGTTGTTCACACTTTACTTCATTTCAAACAGACAGTTACAAGAATAACACCGATTATATACCTGCCATCTCTTACATCCATCCCAGCCAGAGCTCCTAAGCAATCCGGGCATCGAAGCTCCACACAAAATTTGTATTGTATGTATCTTGTACAGGCAAATAGAGAAATGTACACGAAGACCAATAGTTTTGACTTTTGAATTATCTGAAAGATAGTCTTGATGTCAACACATAAATACAAATTTTAAAAATGCAGACAAAACATAAACCGAAGAAAGGTCCGCTTTTTCGGTACTGTAATTGTGGCTTATTAAGTAGAAATCATCAAACTTTCATGTAATCTAAATAATTATTCCGGTCATGAGATGTCGCATAAAATGTAGTATGTTTTTTACTATGTATTAGTCCAACACTCAATATTTAATTGCCTTGGGACTTATTTTGCATTATGTCTGTATTCAAATAATTCCGACACAGAGCTTTGTCGTAAATGTGTCGTGTTCTGAGAAAACTGGGCATAATCTTTGTTCGTAAATTGTCATCCCAGATTAGCTTGTGGAGTCCGCACAGGCTAATCATGGACGACAATTTCCGCTTTTATGGAATTTTTCATTTTAATGATGTCTCTTCTTAGCAAAAATCCAGTTTAGGCGGAAAGTGTCGTCCCGGATTAGCCTGTGCGGACTGCACAGGCTAATCTTGGATGACACTTTACGCACAAGCATTTTTCCCAGGTTTCTCAGAACACGCCACAGATAATAGTATGTTCCCTCATGTTTTTAAACACATAAGGCTTATACAGCTCACGGTGCTCATACGAATGAGGTAATGCTTAGAATATTCATTAAGACCCAAGATAATGTTTGACATCTTGACAAATACAAATATCAGTTAACATGTTTTATGTGTTCAATATATTATATATTATAATATGATTATTAAACAGATGGGGCTGAACATTTTCTAGACAGTACTTTTGTAAAAGACAAGAGATGAATTCAATCATCTGTCTTACATTAGTTCGTTATCTGTTTCTCTTTAACCTCTAATGTTTTGTATCAGTCCACTATACCAAAGTGCATTCGTAAAAGTTCTACACTCTTCTAACATGTTTGCGCTTTTCTTTTAATATGTATTCGATTTACATTGCAAAGCCACGTACACATGTACGACGTATGGCGTTACGAAGACAGCGTTTATTTTATTTAGTGTTTGTGTATTGCGTCCCTGCGACCAATACATTAGAGTGATTAATGCCATACTAAGGGTTTGATAAAACATATACATAACAATATCCAATCTAAGTACATGTTATAAATGACGCGAATACGTATTTCATTGTAGATGTATCAATTACCCCAACATAGATTACAATTTATTGTTTCTCGAGATATGATGTATGGTTTTGATATTTTTTGCACACGAAATCACCGGACAGACAAGCAGCAAAACTGCCAGTTTGGCCAAAAGTCGTTTAGTGATGAATTAAGTCTATAAGTTTATAATGGGTCAGACAAGTATAAACTCGCCCTGCCAAAGCCATATTGATCTGGACACAAGTAGACCTTGCAAATGCGCGTAATAGATCTGATTTTCAATAAAGCTAACCTTCCGTTCCGGAGACAGCAATCATAGTATCGTCATCTTTGTAACATTGCGAGTTCGTATCTGCTTTATTGTGATTAACATTGATGTGCTTTTTCTATTTAACATAACACAATAAAATGGGGTATGCCATGTTATATCGTCTGATCATTCAACGTGTCGCGCAACTGATCTTATTCATAGTAAATCAATGTAAAATTTTAAACCGTTAACGCCAGTGTATACCATTTTCTGAACCGCGTTAAATAACACACTTTAATAAATTGCAATTAAAGACAATACATCATAGTTTCAAATAATTAGTAACGACATAACAATAAAATGCGAATTGAATAAATATAGTTATTAACATTTCAGCAAAGGTGTGTTGATGTTGCAATAAAGAGTACTGCACACCTCTTTGTACTAACCCAATATTAGTGGCAAATATGTGTAGAATGTATTTTATATATCCAAGTGTATGCATTTATTTGCTTATTTTATTGATACGATGTTGATGACATGATATTTGACTGTAATACATTAGGAGTTAGTTTCAGTGTTGCAAATATATTATTCAATGGCCATATAGTGTATTATTCCTCAAGTATTTTGTTATGTGGTTCAAATGTTTTCTCGGTTCCAAAATATTTGTATGATTGCAAACATAATTATCTGGAACCCGGGCATTTGTTATTGATATTATTCCAGCTAAAGGTCGTGTTTTGAGTAGTGGCATTGGTTGACTCCCTGCAGACAATCTCATTAAAGTCGATTATTGTATTACCGATTCATGTAACACAAAACTGTGTTAATAACCAAATTGTGGTCTTTGACCGATGTCGTTATATTCAACAAAAGCAATTGAGCGTATAATGTAGGTTAATGTATTTGATATGTACGACTTTAAAAATAAAACTGAAGAATGCTTTCTCTGTAGTGCAATAACATAAGTCGTCCATAGAGTAATTGTTAGCACATTTAAAAAGAACAGCGCAAGTAATTGGTAAAAGTAATGAAGTTATGGATAAATTAAAGTACAAAAGCTTGCTACGTTGAAGTTTAAATTTGAGAAAACTATCAACAACAACTTAAATTTTGATAAGTTCAATTTGACGCCATTCATTTTATTTCCTTTTAAATATCTGCAATACTGTGGATTATGCTGCCGTCTATAAATTATGAGAATATGTTTGCATAACTTTCCAAAACAAATCACGTATACTTTGTAAAAAAATGACAGTGAAAATGTTACATTTGGCAGAGAAATTCAAACTTCCCCACGTTCAAGAATAACTGATTGTGTAGTTGTCCTAGGACAATTGTCATTTATAGTAATCTTTATAAATTTTCAAACTCATAATTCAAACTTAACTAGATAGAGTAATTATAAATATGTCATCGTATAGTTTTAAGTAAAACTAAGTATGGATAATTGTCTTTCTTCGTTAATACGTATATAACAAATAACATTATTAAATCTTGATTAATGAGATTTAACGAATGAAAACATATTCAGTTTTCTTATTATATAAAATGAAACTTATAATGCTTCTTGTGTTTGGTGTTTCCTCTATGTGTCGTCAGTGATTGTCGAAATTTCCAATTCGAAGACCGGTAAGAAGCTATAAAAAATTACTGTGTCTTTGTATCATTCAGAGGTATATTTACGCAATCCTAATTATATATTACCACGAACAAGTTGAATCCATCAGTCTGGAAATAGACGCGGAAACGTTTCGCGTACGTAATAGGAACACACTAGGTTGATATATCTTTAAGTGCTCGGACAAGTGATGTAGAGGTTCAAATAAAGTATCAATTATATTCAATTCTCCAGTGTTGCATTTGACATCTAGATAGATAGGTGGCCCATGAAAATGGTTGAAGACTCATACCTAATACGTGATTTGGTTTTCAGTGTTTAGTTGATCAAAACTTACTTGAGTTCAGACAGTTATGAGAATTGCACCAATTATAATCCTGACATCTCTTAGTTTTGATAACAAGATATGACATTTTGAATGTGTACAACGCAGTTAAACTAAATGCAACCAAAACATGGAATGAAGGAAGCTCCACCATGGAGGCATTGTATTTTTCTTTGTGAATTATACAAAGAAATGCTCGAATTTATGTGCATGATCATATGCGAAACACTTAGTGTCATTAATGTTTTGCAAGGCAAAAAAGTGTGTTTTGTAAAAACCAAAATTCGCTTCTTGACGTACATTTAAGGTAAATGAATCTTTTTACCTAATGTTTTCTTACAACTACCTTTATTTTGCAATTATGAATAATTTGTATAATTATATATTTCAAATGTTACTTGTTACGGTGTTATAGGTATTTATAAATGTTTGTTTAAAAATACTTTCCTTATGAACAACACACATAGAAAGTATATACTAATCAGGCTAAATACGTAGTACTGTTACCTGTATGTACTTCCTTCCACAAAAGGGGCTGTATAGATATCATAATCAATACGAACACAGCCTTTGCGTTAGTAAATGTCGTTTTCGATTTGCATTATTCAAACATCGCCAAATATTTCTTTCGACAAATATATTTTATTGTGTATGTCTTGATAAATCGTTTTCATTGACCTATCCACAATTTGATGATATTTATGATCGTGAATATCGGAATATCGGTATCTAGTGAAGCTACTATGGCAACTGGTTAGCCACGTAAAAGAGCCGATTATTGGTCAGTTATGTGGAATTATTCTTACGTAAAGCCGTCATATTTGATAAAGGCAATGGCATACCATAACACATGAAGATGTCAAACGGCTTGGCATGGGAGACAACGGGGGTAATTGTCGAGACACACACCAAGCAAAGCGAATCAAATCGTGCGTAAACAATCTGCGATGATTTATAAATGCTTGAACGACACTTTCGAACTTTGCATGAAATACTTGTCACATTATGTATACTGAGTAAATATTTTCGACACGTTATCGATGCTTAACACACGGAATCAGTATGATCTGCAAAATGCTATGCATAACTTTTTCCAAGTTCGAAAATTTGCCTGATATATTTGATAAAATATTTGCAATGTTATTTACTTAATAATGTTGTTTGAATGGTAAAAGGCCAATGTCCAAACATCGGATTGTGCTCAATAACAAAAGCATATCTTTTTAGTTGTTGCTTTTTTACATTATTTTTGTTCACTATATTTTTGTGAATAAAAGTGCGTGTTTTGTAATAGCAAAACTTGTACTTGTACAAAATTACAGACAATTCGATCAAGTGTATGTTTTGTAAGATGTAAGATTTAATGAAAGCCGCAAAACGACGTTACCCTAGATTGGTAGCCAGAGTAACCTTGTGTATTACCTTGTTAGTGCGGCATGACTCGCCCAATCCATCCTAATGTACGCAAGCCGATTATCGAGTGCTTCATCTTCCACCAATAATCACGCAATCACTTGGTCGTTTTATTTCTAAAACACCGAGTATATTGATCGCAAGAGCAATTAACGTATTACAAATAATTGCAGCAAAATGATTCCGCCAAATCGCAAGAGTCCGTGAAATAAAGCTTAAATAAAACGCGAAACATTTTATCGTGATTCAAATGATTGATACCGTTGTCAAAGTGCATATGTGTTGTGTCAATTATGTTGTTTTAGTGTACAGTTGAATACATCATCGATGCTCGAAAGACCTTTATTCACTTCAATTCATTTCTTTGCATTAACTCGTGTTTACTTTATACCCGTTGTTAAATAAGGTGAATACTCTAATGGCAATATATGTTTAGTTTCGTAGTATGAATGTACTGGCAAACATATATAAATCTCGGCCGGTAACATGTAACCTGTTTTTGGATAAAACATTTACGTTCAACAATTTAATGCATGGTTCTATAGATTCAAAGCTCTATATTCTGTATTCAACAATACAACGTTTTTGGTTAAGCGACATCGGAGATCGAAAACCAGATTATGTAATGTGAAATATAATATTTTAGCCCAGCCATTTTATCGTGTGTGTATAGCAGTGAAAAAACATTGCAACGCTGTTAAAACAGTATAGCAGCACATCGTAATGTATAACGCGTTTAAAATTAGAAAAAAGGTTTATCTAATTAAATGTGAACCATAATCAATCTTTATGTGGCTAGTCTAGTGACGAGACTTTTCTAGACTGGGGATTGTGCGACCTTCAATTTGATGTTCATTTTCCAGAACAATTTTATTGGAAACATTCAGTAACATAAATCATTACTTCTTTTGTAATAAATACCATGGGCATATAGGCTTTCAATTACTTAAGGCTATGAGCACTCTGACCAATTGCTTAACTATCTTCAAAACATATATATATCTTTGTAAGAGTCGTATAATGTTGTTAACGTACCCTAAGGACAGGGGTCCCTGTGCTCAAAACATGGAACATAAATCTGGCGGTATTGCCACTATTTACAATAAATATAGTTCTGCACTCAATGTTGAAATCCACAAGCTTATCATGGGTGTATGTACAATTGTACCATGATGTGCGACATGAAGTGTATGCCTCCGTAGTGAAAAACTCCATTAATTACTGAACCATAACTTATTGTTGTCCTTATTATGTATATCTAATTGTGTACTGAACAATCAGTTATTTTTGTCCGAAGCATGTTTATCTCTTTGTGTAATGACCATGATTTATAGTTGTCCGAAGCATGTATATCTCTGTGTTTACTGAACCATCAGGTGCTGTTGTAAGAATCATGTATATATCTGTGTTTACATTACCATGAGTTATGTTTTGGCCGAAGCATGTATATCTCCGTGTTTACTTAACCATTACATATTGTTGTCAACATCATGTATATCTCTTTGTTTACTGAAGCATTAGTTATTGTTGTCCGAAGCATGTACTTATGTTTGTTCACTGAACTATTATTTATTGTTGTCCGAAGCATGTATATCTCTCTGTTGTAGTTGGATTAGTTTGCAGGACATGGGTCTATTTAACAAATGTAAACGACAAAGCTATCGGCAGGTTAACTTTGACAATAACATTTCGTTATCAATTTTAAATGACACAAACATTCTAATGCATCAGGAAAATACATGAACAGCGAAGTAATAGAAAATCCATGGTAATTTTCGTATCGCAAAAGAGCATTAAGGGGAATCTATCTAAACGTGCATTGCTTAACTTATTTAAACGCGAGTTATTTCCTTGTTTAAAGGGACTTTCTCAGCGATAACGTGCATTGCTTAAGTTATGCAAAAACTTGTTATGGCCTTTTTCAAGGGACTTTCTCTGTGAAAAGTTACAAAATACGCCAGTAGAAGTAATACGTTTTAAATGTGAATATTTGTATAACCAGAACATAATGAACACACAATGTGGGCTCAATTTTATTGCTCAGGTACGTATTTAGCTTTGTTTGCAGATTGGCAAATTGGCATGTAGGCAATTTTGTTGTTACATATCTAAACGTTAAACATCTATAATGCTCAACGCATACACAAGCAAAACAATCTTTCGAGAGGAAGAACACCCTTAAAATAAAATTCCGTTCGTGAACACAAATCATTTGTAATCATCTTTTAAAAATGCAGAAATCTACGAATACACCATTGTTTAAGCAGAAGCAGGGAATTTCTCTGTGAAAAGTAACCCAATTCTATAAGCAAAATCTCGAACACATGTATCCATGCAAGGACGCAGGATGTGACAATATCCTCCCGCTTATTCAACGAGACGTTATTCGAACATTGAAAGTCGGGGATAGCAACAAAATAACCAAGCAGACGTGATCTCACTGTCTGTCGCTTGATAATGGGAAAGCAAACCAAATCGAACTTGTTTTTTCCATTAATCATTCAACAACACTCCATAGTTTATTTACCAATCAGCACAGTTGCCTTCTTTCACGTTGTATTCACGCAATTTTTTGTTCATGAGTTCACATATCAAAATGGTAGTTAATTGTCCTTTATATAAATTGCATGTTCACGCATGTCGAGTACAGATACAAAACATCATGGACAATAACAACACCGCAAAGACTATTCATTTGGAAATATATGAATGTGTCATGTTTATATCGTGTGTTACAAAGTATCATTAAAAAACAATGTAAATTAGCGTGTCATTAATCCCAAGTGACGAAAATGAGGCAAACAACATCATCATAATTATCATCATCATCATCTTTATCTTCATCATCTTCATCATCAGTAAATAAATCACTGATGATAATGATACTCTTTGTGGTACAATTTATCTTGTGGCTTGTTGGTATGTCAGATGAAAGGAACACACACACACACTACAAAAACAACATTCGGGACTTTTTCACGTTTAGACTATTTGAGACGCAGCATGTTCAAAGAATAATATTGTTTTATGGATTGAGTCCTCGGAGAAGGATATGCTGAAAAATGACTTGTTTAAGTAGGCATTCATGCTAGATTATGAGTACTACTTTGTATTTTTTAAATACTTAAATCCAATTGATTTTTATAATATAGTCAACACTTTTCCATTTAAATAATATTTATATGAATATTTGATACACTCATTATTGGGTTAGCATCACTCTATGAGGAAAATTGGATATCTGTATAATCTGACTGAACCGTCGAAGTGTTTATCCATACCGTTGTTCAAATATGTAGCATTTGAAATACAAGCTTGAATGCGCAGAATAAAGGAAAACGAGAGCAATATGCGAATGTTAAGGTCTTCTGGGGATGATTAAGTCAACAAGTTTGTATACTACATCCCATTGAAATGCGAAGTGTATTCTTAGTTGAACTATAAACATAAAGCTCAGGAGATGACTGTTCTTTTTTCACCAACTTTTTTCAGTTTATTTTATTATGCCGTCCTCCTTAAGTGCTTTGTCAGTACACCGTTATTAATCAAATATAGATTAACCAATAATTCTACATTATATTTTCTCAGATGTTTATACAAATTCAATCGTGATTAAAATTTTGACTCTAATAAAGACTGATGGGCCCATGTTCATGGAATTTTTAAATAAACTGAGAAACATTAATGCCGGGTTGAGTCCATGGATCAGTCTGCTTCACAGAGTTAATTGGCGTGGGTTTCATCTTTTTTTGAACGACAAGCAAAGTCCAAAAATATTCTACCTCCTTAGTTAATGCTACATGTTGGTCATAATGACAGTGTTTAGTTGCGAACAGCGAATTGTCGAAATAAACCACTGATATGTCAGATTTGACACACGAAGATTTCGCGAATGGCTCTTGATAGCATTATACCACGTTTATAGACATGCTCGCTATTTCCGGGATTTTGACAGACTAGAATGTCAATACTATTTAAGATAAATTGTAATTGGATACTGCCCCCATGGTGTGGTGGACAAGGATGTATTGATTTAGTGCATACGCAGCTAGAAACAAAACGTTCGTCAATATCGTGTCTGTGTTATAACTGGTGTATAAGAGGGTCAAAAGCACATTCGACTTTTATAATGATGAATAATCTGAAATTAACGGAGTAAATTTTACAGATTGAACAAACTTTTTTCAGATGTTTCAGTGTAAATGTTTACCCATATTCTGGTTCACTAATACGTAGTAGAACAATAATTAATCAGATATGTGCATTCTACAGCGAAATGAAAATATCAAATTGTGTTCTATTTGCCAACACAAATTTGTGATAATGATTCAAACAATATTTTAGTTAATAAAACTTAAAAGTTCACAGTAAAAACACCGAAAAGTATTTATTAATCAAATATTCTATGATAAAAACGTAGTTATTCAGAACAAACTCATTTTATAGGAACATATTTCGTAAACTTATCGTAACCTTTTCGGGATATTGCTGTTTTTTGCTGAGTCCATAATATGTCAAGACATAAAACCCAAAGGCTGTACAATGTTCGTGACATGCTTTTAACTTCAGCCATAAGTGGAAACATCATCGCAAACTACTAATCTAGAGTTCACATAATTGTATCGACAACCAACTGGTGAAAGAAACAGTGTTACAGAAGTTGCATTTTAATTTAGAAACGATCATTGGAAACTGACTGGTGAAAATGCTCTTCTTTTGAGAATCATACATAATACAGGCAATTTTGGTTCGTTGAATACCGTTTATTACAAAGCAATCCTAAATAAATATTGACGAACTACATTACAATCAATTTCTACATACGAATACTTCTCCAATAGTACCGTTTGAGTTCGCAGTGTTAAACATACACACGCATTGTAGAACTTTGTATTTGTCGATAATAATATTCATTTTACATGTCCACTATTCACCGTTCATTGTAAGTGCATTAGCGATGTTTTTCCAGTTTATACAAAGGTACATAGACAGTGAACTATAAACAAAGTTCAGCTCCAGTTGCATCGACAGAAGATCATACTTATCAACACTACGATGTTATGAAGTTAAGGGACCAATTACAATATACCATGACAAAGCACCATAACACATCGCACAAACGAACACCAATGAATAAAAATGGGTCACCGCCTTGGAAAGGTCACTGCCAAACATATCAGTTTGGGTTTCAATCGGTTGTAGGACGCCAAAATCGCATTCTTGGATAAGATTTTACAAAACATAGTGGTGTACATATATAAAACATTGCATTACAATTCAAATCAAGTATCAATAAAAGCGGCCGCGATACAAAGTAATTTCAATGTAATTACTAAATGGTTTCAATGAATATTTAAGTTATTTTTCAGCAAGCCGTTGACGTATTTTACATGTCATTTTATTTATTTAAGTATTTTCACTTACATTAATTTTTTGACGAACATTCTCAACGTACTGCTAGAGACATGTTGCTTCATAATACTATAGTTTCGTGGCGGCATTTGAGTGCTAATTATTTTGCCCTCAAAATCATTAAAAAAAAGACGTCCACAAGGCTGATTCTTTAACGTGGTCTGGTGGTCTGGGTGCCTCTATTACCAGAATAGCTATGCCTTCAGGAGTGTTAACTTCTCACAGGACTTCTCAGGCTGGACAGGTTGAAGGGTAGGGGACAGACGCGTATCAGCCACCTCTCCTCATGGCAAAATGGTATGATAAAGATCACGCAGACAGAAAAACCAAGCGCGCCAGTCGGTCTAACGCCGTGGCCAGCAAGTCTATTGCAACAAGAAAAAGTCTGAAAATAACCACTCCTTAAGACGGATGCATAACGAGGGTGCAAGGCTTTCTACTCCAATGATGGACACCAAAAGATCTTTGCGTGAACTCATGACGGCCCCAGGCGCCAAATCGAGGCGGAGAATACGAAGATGCAAGGGAAGCTCTACGGAAGTGTTAAGGATCTGCAGCGCACGGCTACCATTGCTCAGATAGACAGTGTGTCCATCTGAGTGATGGACAACAAGACATATTTGAATGAATATGTCTTAGTTCTGAACTTATCCCTTTCGTTTACATTTAAATTTGTGTATTAATGTACGAATGTCGTGACCTATCTGGGATAATTAATATAGTTAAGTACAGTATAGTGGACAAGGTGGTATTTACATAAGAAGTGCAAAATGTATGGTCTGCTTTTGCTCGTTTAATACTGATATTTTGTTTTGATATAATATGTGTCATGTCAAATTGTGCTTTATATGAAAAAATCATTCTTAAATACAGCCTTGTGTATCGTTCAAAATTAATACAGAAAATGTATTTTCTTTGGTGCTATTAAAGCTAATTGCCTAAAGTTCAGATCCTTAATAATTTATGTTTACTGTGTTATGTATGTTGTGGTAAATACCAAGACTCGCGTCTTGTCGTATATTAAATTTAAATAAAGCTTTGTACTTAATGTTTTCTAATAACTATCAGTATTTTTAAATTATGTATAATTTGTATACTTAAATATTTAAAATGGTACTTGTATCGGTGGTATGAGTTGTTATACATTTTGTGTTAAAGAACACCTTTCTAACGAGCGACGAAAATAAAACGCCTATAAAAATCAGTCCTAATACCGTACAATGTTACCTTTATGTATTTCCTTCAACCAAAGAGGTTGTACAGATCTCATTATCAATACGAACAAAGCTTCCTCATCATTTTATTTCGATTTCCATTTGCATTATTCAAACATCGACAAATATTCATTTTCTCAGACATGTTTTGTTATTTAAGTCTTGATAAATCGTTCTCATCGACCTTTAACAATTTGTTGACATTTATGATCGTGAATAAATGAATCTAGTGAAGCTACTAATGCAAGTGGATTGCCATGCAAAACAGCCGATAATGGGGCAGTTTTGTGGAAGAATTATTACGTAAAGCCGTCATCTTTGATAAAGTCAATGACATACCATAACAAATGAAGCTGTCAAACTGCTTGGCACGGGAGACAACGGAGGTTAATTGTAGAGACAAAAACGGAGCAATCCGAATTAGATCGTTCTTTAACAATTTGCGATGATTTATCAATACTAAAAGCAGACGATACGACCTTTTCATGAAATATTTGTCACTTTATTTATGATGAATAAATATTCTCGACACTGCATCGATGCTTGAAACACGGGATCGGTATGATATGGTAAATGTGCTCCATAAGTTGTTTTAGTTCAAACATTTGTCTGATATTTTTGATAACATACTTGCAATGTTAGTTACTTTAAAATGGTGTTTAAATTGTAAAAGGCCAATGCCCAACAATTGGTTTGTGCTTCATAACAAAAGTCACCTTTGTTGTTGTTGCTGATATTTTTTTAACATTATTTTTGTTCACTATATTTTGTGTATTACGTTGCGTGTTTTGCAATAGCAAAACGTGTACTTGTATAGAATTACAGACAATTAAAGGCCCTATAAAGGTGACGATCCGTAATTATTTACCGATTTTTTAATTTTGTTTTCATATTTTATTTATAAAGTTAATCAAACAAACAATATATATATATATATATATATCCTTCAAGTCAATTGTGTTTACAAATTGAATTAAAAGAAGAATAAAAATATATTCAACATTCAACATCATATAATAATACGTGTATAAAGGCGTCCTTCTTAACAAAATCAAATCTACATTGACTGTGGTGAAGTTATGTAAATATATGTAATGCATATTTAAAATAACTTGACATTTTGGTAATGATCAATAATATTCACGCTATTAGTTACACCTCATACGTACGATGTACTACATTGTACTCTATTCAAACAGCTGCATGCCTATTGTCGGTTTATCGATTTGTAATTGTGCGTCCCCGTAAAGCTTGATAGGTGCAAATTAAGTAATCATTTCAGGAACAAATTGCAGTCTGCAAAAGTGTTGGAGTGAGGTCAGCATTTTATGTGTTATCTTTGTAAAAGTGCACTCTTTGTAGATATTTAAGTAGTTGTAATGAAATTATATCAAATATTAAACCGCGATTTGTTCCCTAAGTATTTAAACTTGTGTAGTGTGTAACAATAACGTACAACTGAACAAAACATTTAGGAATTTTTAGCGACAACCATTCCCTTTTCTGTCAGGAACAAAGAGGCTTACATACCTCAATGTTTACACTATCGAATCAAGTTTGCGGTTTGACATCTAGATATATAAATGTAAATACATATGTGTATGTGTTATATCTCTTATTGATTAATATATGATTATTCAACATATTATTCTAAACAAGTTATAGACTCGTTTGGTTTTAAAATTTTGTTATAACTCAAACAAAGCACATTTAAGAAAGGCAATAAATGAATTAAATCATCTGTCTGACATCAGTTCGTAATCAGTTTCACTGTAAACTTTTACCCGTTTTGCATAAGTAAACTATACGCAGGTACATTCGTTTTAGTCTGTAGTAAACATCATCATCATGGAAAACATGCAACACTGGTGATAGTGTGTTTTGTTCTATACTTACACATGCTGATGATAATCAATATTCCTTATCTGATCATGTCGGATAGCCAAATAACAAAGTTCTAACATGTCTGTTTTTTTCTCTTAATCTGTATTCGATTTGTATTTCAAGTTCACGTACATATGTATCACGTTTGAAGTCATGAAGAGTTCGTTTCTTTTATTTATTGTGTGTGCATTGTGTCTTTGCGCCCAATAAATAAGAGTGATTAATGTCAGACCATGCTAAGGGTTTGATAATACATATAAATAACACTATGCATTCTAAGTACATGGTATAAATGACGGGCATTCGTGTTTCACTGTAGATTTATCAATTACCACAAAATAAATTACAATTTATTGTTTCTCGATTTCTGTTGTACGGTTTTGTTTTGTTGTTACAAAAAAAAAACACCGGAAAGAGCGAAAACAAAATTGCAATTTACAAAGCCATGCCAGGTTGGCCAAAAGTTGAATAATGAATTAAGTCTATAAGTTCATCATTTGTCAGACAATATCAACCCGCCCTACCAATGCCATAATGAACTGGACACTAGTAGATCTTGCAAATGTGTGTAATGGATCTTATTTTCAATTACGCTAACCTTCGTAACGTAGACAGCAATCAGATTACCGTCATCGTTGTACGATTGCGAGTTCGTGGTAGGTGTATTGCGATTGACATTGGTGCGCTGTGTTCTATATCCATAACTCAATACCATGAGATATTAAATATGTTATTGTCTGATCGTTCAACGTTTCTTTTAATTGATATGTTAATCATATATACTCATTATTTATGAAAAAAGTGAACTTATTCAAAAAAGTGTATAACATCTTTTGTACCAATTACAGTAGTAAACCTATACAATTTAAAACAATACAATATGGCTTCACCTAATAAGTAACAATACAATGCGAATTTAATACAAAAAATAGCCATACACATTTCAGCTAACGTGTTTGTGATGTTGCGAAAACAAGTATTGTAAACAACTTTTAAATAATTTAATATTAGTGGTAAATATATGTTGCACATGCTTAATATGTCCAAGTGTATAAAGTCATATACATACTTTTTTCATGCGATTATAATTGCACGTTATTTGAATTTAATTTGACAAGGGTTATAGTCAGTGTTTAATGTATGTTATTCAAGTGTCCATATACTGTATTCTTCCCCAAGTTTTTCTTAATGTAATCGAAGAAAACATATCCATATAATGATAAGGGGCACACGTTCTTGGTTTCAAAATGTGTGTCTGATCGCAAAAATAACTAAATGAAACCCCGGGCGTATGGAGACACTTATTTTGCAATCATTGATATAAGCCCAGCGTTACGTCGTGTGTTGAGAAGGTTAATCGGTTAAATGGCTTCAGTGAATCTAATTAAGCACGTCAATTGTATTCCTGGTTCAAAGAACTCAACAGTGCGGTTATTACAAAAGTATAGTCTTCGGACGATATAGGTTTATTTAGAAAAATCAATTTAGAACGTAATGTAGGTTAATATGATTGAATATTACTGGTTCATAGAACTCAACAGTGCGGTTATTGCAAAATGAGGGTCTTCGGTCGATATCATTATATTCAGTAAACTCAATTTAGAACGTAATGAAGGTTAATATTATTGATATATACGACAATAATAGTTAAGTATGATTTCTTTGCAGTGCAATAAAATAAGTCGTTCATAGAGTAAATAGAGTAGTTGTAAGCTGATTAAAAAAGCTGCGCAAGTCAATGAAGCTATGGATAAAGTAAAGTTCAAGAAAGTGATACCTTGAAATAGAAATAGGAGAAAACAGTCAACATTACACATTAATTGTAATAAGTAACACTGACGATAGTTACTTTTATTTCGTATAAATTAAATGTTTTCATCATTGTGTGTGTGCTTTTTTTTCAGATCGGAAACAATTTACCGTGACCATAATCTACGTCAAAACTACTCTTTTTTCTGAGGAATACCAACTTTCAAATTCTCATTTAATATCTGGCCTAAGGCAATTCTCCTATATAGTACCGTTTATTATTTAATTATAAACTAAACGAATGAGACGTTATTTTAGTTGCTGTGTTTCCGATACAAACGAATCTAAATATTATTTCGGCCATGATATATAGTGTTAAAGTTATCAATCATCAATTTGCATATTTAATGATTACGTACATTCGCATTGATTTTGTTTATTTAAAGTGTATATATTTTATCAATTTCATTAATCTGCGAATCCATATTTATTGTCTTTATATATGTGTCATCTTATAATTTAAAGCAAAACTAATTAATGGGTCATTATATGTATTTTTTAATACGTTTATGAATACAATTATTAAATATTGATTATTGCAGAATTTACGAATGAGAAAGTATTTGGTTTGCTTTTTTTGCTTTAAAATTAACTTATAATGCTTATTGAGTTTGCTTATTCCTATATTTTTCTTCAGCGATTGTCAAACTGTCGAACTTATAGACAGGTCATAATTTATACAAAATCACCCTGTATGTGTATCATCAGGGAGAATATGTACGCAATCTAAGTTATATATTACCACGAAATAGTTCAATCCATCACTTTGGACATAGAAGCGGAAACGCTTCGCTTATGTTACAGGAACAAACTAGGTTGACATATCTAAAAGTTCTAAGAACTATGACAATACTCATACTTTAAAAGGGTTTTTGTTTTCAGTTTTTAGTTGTTCAAATCTTACCTCAGTTCCAACAGACAGTTATAAGAATTACTCCGAATATTTACCTGACATCTCTAACGAGCTCCCGAGTCTGAGCACCTAAGCGAGACGTGCATCGAATCTCCGTACATAAGTGCTCTTGTATGTGTCTTGTGCAGAAAAAGGGTTGGATACCAATGGTATTGACTTTTTTTTTTAAATTAAACATTATTTGCTACAAAGGCATGAATACAAATTCGAATTTGGACTACGCAGTTCACTTATATGCAAACAACACAGGAAATGAAGTAAGCTCCACCACACCGGTACTATTTTGTGTCTAATGCAGTAGGAATCCTCCTATTTTCGCGCACATGTACGCCATTCAGTTTAATATACGTGTTCGGCTCAATACAGTTCTACGGACCGAAACAAGACATTACCATGACGTGAAAAACCGAAAGATAATGGATAATAGTAAAGCATTATAGGTTTCCTCCATTAGCATGATCATTTGAAAAACCTAGTATTACTGATTCATCGCAAGTAGGGCAACTATTATGCAAATAATGAAATATATCTTGTAGTGCTGAGTATTTGGTACTTATGTCTGCAAATGCGATTAATTGGTTCTATGAAGTCGATGTTTCGCTTATGTGATATTATTTCGTCCAAATCGTGACATCGACCATATGATGAGCAAGGAAGTTTTGGAGAAAACGCGTGTATCACCCTTTTGTGATGTTATTATTATCAACTATTATTATCGACCAAAAAATATCGTGTATGATTACTAGATCATACCAAATGCATGATGCGTGCACTAAACAAAAAACATATCATTACATGGTGCACAGCGTTTGCTTCGAGTAATGGACCTTTTTCACGATCGTGGATGTATTCATGCTGTATTGAACAATGATCGTTTGCCTAAAACGGATTTGTCTAAGTTCTGATGTACATGATGTTCAGCTTGTTTGAAATTATTTTTTACTGATATAGCAAATCTGAAAAATCAGCGCACATCACTATAATAGCTAATTTCCTTCAAACAATGAGGTTGTTCACATTTCAGAATCAAAACGAAGAAAACCTCATCGTCATTTGATGTTATTCGCGATTGGCAATTTTCAAACATAGACACAATTAATATTCAGTTCCACATATACCTTGATAAATGGATGTCATTGACCAATCAACAATTTGACGGCATTTATGATCGTGAATATCGGAATCTATAGAACCTTCTATGGCTAATATACGGCCAAATAAAACAGCCGAGTTTGGGTCAGAGATGTGGAAGAATTGTTACAAGAAGACATCATCTATGATAAAGTCAATGGCATAACATAACAAATGATGTTGTCAAACGGCTTGGCACGGGAGACAACGGAGGTTAATTGTCGAGACAAAAACGAAGTCATGCGCAAACGATTGTACATAATGTGCGATGTTTAATCAATGCTTGGGGAGGACGATACGACCATTACAATGAACATGAACTATTTGTCACTTTATGCATGCTGAGTAAATGTTCCTTACTCTTTATCGATGCATTTCTCTTCGCTAACTGAATTTTGAAAACGAACCAACAGGACAAGGGCCAATTTAAACAAACGTTAACATCAAAGCTAGCGGCAAGTTAACTTTGACAATGAAGCTTCGGAATTAATGTTAAATGCCACAAACATTAAAATCAATCTGAAAAATGCATGCTCATTGCATATCATTGTAAATCTATTGTAATTTGCGTTTCACAAAAGAGCATCAAGGGGATCTTTGAAAACGTGCATTTATTAAATTATACAAATTAGGTTATTTCCTTGTCTAAAAGAGATTTTCTCATCGGTAACGTGCAAGGCTTTAATTATAAAAAGCTGGTTATTTTCTTTTCAAACCGCATTTCTCTGTGAAGAGTGTCAAAATTCGGCATATAATATGTTTTACATTTAAATAGGTGTATGACTAAAAATACACAATATATATTCTCAATTGTATTGCTCAGCTACGTATAAACACATGTTCGCAGATTGACATGTTGACACATTTGTTTTTACACCTCTAAACGTTTAACATATAAAATAATGCACATCGCAAAAATAAGAACATCCTCTTTAGTGATTAAGACTACCCTGAAGATAACGTGCCGTTTATTAAAACAAAGCAATTTTTATTAATCATCTTTCACACATGAAAAAATATATAAATAAATATATAAATACACATATTTTTTGTATGCAGTGACGTAGGATTTGACATTATCCCCCCGTTTATTTAAGGTGACTTAATTGGCAAACTGGAGACCTTAGTAATGCAACCTCATTGTTCATGTCATTTGTTCTGCCTTACAAAACAGATAGTTTTCTTCTTCTGATAGTTTTTGTTTTTATTTATGTGCGGTCTTGCATCTTCACTGAAACAAACTGCTCTGCAACACTATCAATGAAGTTGTATAATTTTAAGTATTTTCTTACATAAAATCTATTAATTACCGAATACAGACAAGAGATAGTCCCTTCATGCTTGATCACTCATGTATTATTGTATTAGTACGCGAGTTTATAAAACAGCTGATTCGTGCGTTTTTGGTTACAGTCTTGTTCGACACGATCGATCTCGTATTAAAAGTTTAAAAAAAAACAAAAAAAAACATTAACCACACCAGGGCCCGAATCACTGACCCATGGAGTAAAAACCAAGCGCCAAAACCACTCAGCCATCAGTCTTCACGTGTGTATGTGTTTAATTCAGCGTCTATGTTCTGGTTGAGTCTGTACGAGTACATTATGTGCGGATCTGACCATCCGTCTCCACATGGGTTGTCTTTAAGTTTATACTTTGTATAACTATCCACGTTACAAAATATAACGATAACACAAGAAATCGATAATTTTAGATCGTTTTGCGTCTGACACGCTTTATAATTTTATCAATTTCTAACGATGATTTTTCGTAAACGAAAGTGTATTTACAGTATAAGTTTGTGGCATTAGTGTTACTTCGCACACTGATGTACACTGTTCATTTGTTTCTTGAATCTGTGACAAAAAGTAGAAAAATTCTCATTTCGATAAACTGTGAACAAGTCCCTTTAAAACTAAATTTATAATCTCTTTTTGTGCAGTTTGTTTCATGATTCTGTTCGACAAATAATCGCCATTAGGGAGACCGAAAATCCATACCACACAAAGATAAAATATGTCGTAATGAAGTCTCCAGCAAGTTCTCGGATAATCAGGACCGCACGACCATAATGCTCTTAGAATATGGACTTTATATTACTTGTTTAGACACTAAAATTACCACGCTGAACCGGTGTATCACCGCAGGAGAACGCGCAAACGCAAACATGAATTGTGTTCATAGTTTAAGATGTATTTTCAATACGAGATAAATGTCTTATAAATGCAACTCAGTCGACCCAATGACACAGGTTATATTTTCTAATCGTGTTTAACACCATCCGTTGATATTGGTTCTATAGGTTTTATGAAGGTGGTTGATGTAAAGCTAAGTAACATATTGTGTGGGCTTTTTATTGCTTATTGCTAAATGTAAGGCTTCATTGTAATGACACACAAGAACAAGTCATGACATTTTGTTCTCCATCAAGGCAACGTTATTAATCACATATAACATAACCTATTTTGCATAGATTATCTGGGAGTTATTATATTCGATTATACTTTTCTTAATCGAACACTACACATATCCAAGTTTAAACACTATATATAAATAATGCCCAACATTTCAAAGCGTATAAAAAGAAGTAAATTACTGTTGTAAAATATGTATCACAATATTTAACATAATATATATATATAGACGTTTATAATGGGGCCGTACTTAACGAAGTCAAATCTACTTTGTCTTCAGTGAAGTAATAAATATATATGTATTGGATATTTCAAATAATTTGACATTTTGACACCTATCAATAATATTCATTCTATTAGTGACACCTCATACTTAACATGTACTATATTTGACTTGATACAAAGAACCGCATACACATGGTAGCTATGAGCATATGTGCGACGGTGCACTATTTTGAATTTTGATTTGACCCCTGGGTCAAAAGTTATGGGGGCGGGGCAATTTTCCTGAGTGAAAATCTCTGACCCGGCCCCATCCCAACCCCCATAACTTTTGACCCAGAGGTCAGATAACAATTCCAAATAGTGCAACGTCGCACATATGCGCATAGCTACCATATGTGAACGTGTCAAGGTTCTAGTGCTAAAAGTGTAGGAGGAGAAAGTGGCCAATGGGGGTTGGGGTGGGGCCGGTCCAGAGATGTTCACTCATTTTTTTAGGTTATTTTACATTAACTTCTGCATTTCTACACCGATTTACTTCAAATTGATACTGAACATCTCTTATGACAATACGGTCAATCTCAACTATGCATGGCCCCATTACCAACCCTAGGGCGCCCCGTCCACATAGACCAAGCCCACCCAAATTTGACTTAACACAACTTCTTCATTTATTCACCAATTTACTTCAAATAAATACTGAACATCTCTTATGACAACACGGTCTATCTCGACCATCCATGTCCACATTACCCACCCCAGGGCCCCGCAAACATAGGCCACACCCACCCTATATTGCCTTTTAATATAACTTCTTCATTTCTACACCGATTCACTTTTAATTGATACTGAACTTCCCTTACGACAATACGTGCGGTGTGGGGATACGCGTCGGCATCTGCCGCGCCATTTCTAGTTTAAATTATAAAAGATCCCATCACATGTGTACTCCTACGGAGTTTAATAATATGTTCTGTTTTGTCAATTGGTCACTTGCATTTTAAACCCGCTCTTGAATGTAACCAGTGTTTTTTGTTTTTCTTATATATCTGGCTTTTCATTATTTTCATACCACAACCAAACCTACCTATACACATAACGTAAGACCTCCTTTATAAAACCGATATGCTTTGAGTTGTAAAACAATACATATGCAATATCACAGAAACATTCAGGTCATCAGGAAAACTAACTTTCCTATAATACTCTTTCTTATCAGGTAACACGAATATTGGGTCTGCCCAATCTATGTTTTTCACTTTTCGGAAACCGGCCTTTATGACAAAAAATTTCATTTTCAATATTTAAATAAAATTTAATAGTATATTTTATGTGTAGAATATTGGTGCAAGATTTGAAATCGGAAAACAGATGCTGAAGATATGCGCAATGACGTAACGTCACTAAAGCTCACCATGTTTATGTTGACGTCGATATCATTTTAGACGCGCTCAAAGCGCGCCAACTTTACATCAATATGTTACAGGCGGTAAAAAATAATTAACGTCGTATGCGATCATTACGTTTTAAAAAAATATTTTAATAAATAGAAAAGTAAAAAAAATAAAAGTACAATAATTCAATATCGTTGCCAGGTAACGGTCGAACAGTATGGATAGGAAGATTAAGCTGGACAACATTACGATGAAACACACGCTGTTAAACATAGTGTATGTCAAATATATTTTTCTGAAGTTATTCTTCTTGTGGCTCAGGACACAAACAGTCCTGAAACGCAGGACGAACGTACGGTCGAACAGTTTTATGCAGGTAGTGTTGTCTGGCTTTGCTCAATCCGGCAGCGTGAACAATTCCAGGTCTACTAGCATCCCGGAACCGGAATTCAGGATCCTTCAAGATGCATACTGTCATGACTGTCGCGTCTCTGAAGGCTGTTACAGTTACTACACCAGGTTCATCGGCGCAACATTTAAAGTACTGGTACCTCCTGAATTTTCTTTTTATATATTCTAAACCCGATTAACAAAAAGGAATATTACATGCAAATAGCATTTATGATTATATATTAAGCAAATAAAACTAACTTTCATTATTTATTTTACGCTTGGTGTTCATTGCAACTTAACATTTTAGTAACTTTGATACCTTATTCGAACTAGCGCCTTCATGATCTCCAAGAAACTCTTTACAGTTCCGCCACTGCCATGCTGGGTATCGAACGGCGATGTTGGTTACCGACGACATGTTAACGACTGCCGCTAATTGGTCCATACTTTCGCAGTCAGACCTCCTGTAGAGTGTCTTTNTGTAACGCAGGACGAACGTAGGGTCGAACAGTTTTATGCAGGTAGTGTTGTCTGGCTTTGCTCAATCCGGCAGCGTGAACAATACCAGTACTACTAGCATCCCGGAACCGGAATTCAGGATCCTTCAAGATGCATACTGTCATGACTGTCGCGTCTCTGGAGGCTCTTACAGTTACTATACCAGGTTCATCGGCGCAACATTTAAAGTACTGTTACTTCCTGAATTTTATTTTTATATATTCTTAACCCGATTAACGAAAAGGAATATAACATGCAAATAGCATTTATGATTATGAGTTAAGCAATAAAACTAACTTTCATTATTTATGTTAAGCTTTGTGTTCATTGCAACTTAACATTATAGTAACTTTGATACCTTATTCCAACTAGCGCCTTGAAATGATTTCCAAGAAACTCTTTACAGTTCCGCCACGGCCATGCTGGGTATCGAACGGCGATGTTGGTTACCGACGACATGTTAACGACTGCCGCTAATTGGTCCATACTTTCGCAGTCAGACCTCCTGTAGAGTGTCTTTATATGTCCAAATCCTCCATCAACGTGGCATTTGGCGTGTCCTATATATAGATATGTGTAACGGATAAAACTTATATGAAATGAAAACAAATATGCATGTTATTACTAAATGGTCGTAAAGATTTATTATTGTGTAAAGTTTTGTTTGTTTTGTACTTTTTTTCTGTTTTGTTCTCGAAAATATAAGCCCGATGTCTTTTCATTATTCGCTTATAAATTAACGATTAGACAAATTAGAAAGAATACATTCATAGATAAGCAATCGTCAAGTTTTTTTTCAAAAACTCTGTATATACGTTAACTTTATCGGTATATATGTGTGAAAGAAAAATACAACACAACTCGATTACACACCTGGGCAATTGTCGTAAATGACAAAGGTTGAAGGATTTTTAGCATGGTTCTCGATCGCCCAATCGATCATGAAGATCACGGCATTTGGTCCTTGAGCGTCGCCGCCATCTTTTCCAATCGTCTCATTTTCGTCTATGATAAAGTTCAGTTGCCGTGGCTCACCGTCTAGTCGAAATATAAAGATGTGTATTTTTCTAAGGGATAGAAAATACAGCGGGTCTATTTGGTTGCAATGATGTGGAAGACTCACACTCTGGCTGAAGTCAAACGTGAAATGGTGGTAACGTTCGGCATTCAATTCAGGGGTCTCTCGACTTCTACGCACACACTCATTATACAGTTCTCGTTCCTGAAGTATAATAAGAAATGAATAAGTGTTGATATAGAAAGCAAATATATCGTGTTATTTCATATGAACCGCTGTCAAATACGTAATAAAGAGAACGGTATAAATATATATTAATGTAATGTTTATTATATACGTCCATGTGAACTAATAAATTAGAGATATGCTTTTCATAGCGAGATGAATATAGCAAATTGTGGTTGCGTTCCCAAACAAAACATTTTTTTTAACAAATCGATACTATTTAGAGAAAACACCGAAAATTGTTTAAAATTCAAAAATTGTATGATACAACCGAACATATTCAGAAGAAAACAACACATTATATGGAACAACATTTGGTTAACCTATAGAAAATCTTATTCATGATTTTCACCATTCGATGACTAAATGAAAGATATCGCTCGTAAACAACTAATTCCCAATTAGGTAAACAAAAAAACTTGATGATATACCATTTAGGAACCCGATCGCTTAGCAAAACGGAAGAAGTTGTCTTTGTCGATCAAAGCATAGAGATACACAATATCTGATATATTATACTTGTAATTGTTTTGAAAGTGAACAAAAAAAAGTTCACAAATATCGACATGGATATCGACAAACCCTGAATGTCGAAATCCATTAAGAAATCCGATTCACGCCAGAATGCTTCTTGAGGTTGAATGAGAAAATTTAAGATTGATCTCGAGTCTGTATTGTAACGTCACCATTTTGAATGCCATGACGACAGTTTGTCCTCCAACTACAACAAGCGGTTTTATATCATACTTACATACTACTACCCCTGTGGGTGCACTATTTACATACATCATACATTGCGTACCATAAACATGATGCATATATATCTTTGTGGTTTACTTATTTTATTCTTCATACGTATATAGCTAAAAATGTTTGCTTAACAAATGTGTTAGGATACCTGTGCGTTTAAATTTGATTTTTTTAGTTGAAAATAAGTAACTTATTATTAAGTCATTGCATGTATATGCTATTTATACTTGAATACGCACGCTGATCCGGTGTTTAACGCGCAATTGCAAACATGAATTATGTTTAAATTTAAGATTTATTCTCAAAACAAGGTCAATGTCGAATATTTGCAGCTCAGTTAGACCAATGAAAAATATGATTTCTAAGCGTTTTACACCGTCCCATGATATTGGCTGGGAAGTAAAAGAAAGAGAAAACCCAAAGAAGAACTATAAGTTTTCTGAAAGTGTTTGAAGTGAAGCAAAGTTACTAACTTTATGGGCTTTTTAGTACTTATTAATGAATGTTAACCCTTGACTGTAGTGACCAACAGGAACGAGTCACGCGATTGCGTACTCCATCAAAAAGAAAAATACATACTTTTTGTTTCCTGTATAAAACAGCAAACGTGAAACGAATCTTATCTCAACTTAATCATATTGGCGTTGTATGTTCTGATCTGGCTAAGCGTTAATGATGGTTGAACAAGCGGATACGCATATTGTTAAATACCCGTTCCAATACTGTATTGATAACAACGATAATAGCAATAATATAAACAATTGTATCACAAACGAAATTAATCATTTTTTATTCACTCAGTCGTTGTTATACAATCGATGGATAGTTTAAGCATACATACAATTATTATAATCTGCACTCACCATTTATTTAAAAAAAAGTCTTTATGTGTAAATCGATATAGTATAACTATCGTTGAGTGTTCATATATTTGATGTTTTCATTAAATATATACGAGTTTTGACAAAGCCGTTGACTAATTTCAAATTTGTAATACCTAAAAACCTAAAACATAATACATGCACTCCATTTGTGTACAATGCAGGTCAAAGTCAGTGGATGCTCAGGAATACGTTCGAATGGGCGATTACACTGTATGTTGCTAGATAATAAAACATAATCACTGCAACAACACAAGACGGCTCGTTGTCTTATCAGCAAGCTCGCGAATTGCAATTAACATAAGGAACTTAAAAAAGAAAATTGAGGCTTTCCAAATGTGAATTTTTGTGCTAGTTGCTATGTCATGAATATATTGGACATCGCTATCATTTGCAACGAGACAACACACCATATATTGCTACAGAATAATACTACAACAAGACTTACATAATCTACATCAATATATAATATTACTTTATAAACCCGATTTGCATTCAGTTGACCAAATATCCAAACGCAGTCTCACAGACACATTTATGTTATCATAAATGGGATGAATCGCAGAAGAGCCTTACCAATCTGGTCTGCAAAATCTCCGTGTGTCATTAACCGGATTTTATATAAGTTTTTGCCACATAACTGTTACAATGAAAATATGCTATATATAATACATAATTAATTTATGTTATTTCTGTATATGCATAAATCATGTGCATTGTTTTCTAGGAACATGCATCACTTCTTCAATTGCCTTGAATAAATGCGGTACAGTGTGCGTCCATTACAGAGAACCATTAATGCCGTGTCTTTGCATGGATCAGTCTGCTGAACAGAGTTAACTTTTATCTTTTTTGAAAGACACTAAAAAGCCTCAAATGTCCTTCCTTTAATATAACAGTACCTGCTGTCAATAACGACACTGTATACGCTTCATACTGAGCTTTGTCGCAATCCAACACTGAGAAATCAGATTTGTCATGCGAAAGGCTCGTAGTAGCATTATACCACGTTTAAAGACATGCTCGCTATTTCCGGCACTTTGACAGGCCACACTATCAATAAGATAAATTATCATGGGAAACTATCGACAAGCTATGCTGGACAATTTTATTTTATTTAGTGCATGGTCAGCTAGGAGCGAAACGTTTGTCAATATCGTATCTGTGTTATAACTGGTGTATAAGGGTTTAATGTATATTCGCCTTAAATAATACAATATCATCTGAAATTCACGGAGCAAATGTCAAAGAAACATTTGTTTTCGATATATCGGTTTGAATATATACACATGTGAGTGCACTCCAATAAGTCCATGTACAATAAATAATAAGAAGACGAAAATAGCAAAACGTGTGAGCGTTTCCAACAAAAATGTATGACATGTATGCAACAAATGGTCTTTCTCTTAGCTACAGCTACACGTTGTTGATAATAACCCAATAGAAGTAGAGAACTGCACCTTTTCGAAAGAAAGCTCATACACATACTTATGCCACTGACAGATAAATTCCTAACTTGAATCAGAGTTAATGGGAGAATGGCTATAATACGGATTGCATGAACGAACGTCATACAAGTTATGTTGTCTTGCCGGGGATCGAACGCGCGATCCTCGGATGTGTAGTCCAGCGCTTCACCAACTCTAGATGCTCCATTAACATTTGGACATTGAACAGGTTGCTTTTAAATTATAATCACATAACCGGGATAATGCTGTTTTGTGTTGTGAGTTCTTAAGATGAAATGATCCTATGCCCACAGGCAGATCAATTTATGTGGCATGCTTTTAACGTTTTCATAAGTGGAAACATCATCGCAAACTATTAATCTTAAGTGCTCATTGTATTACCGACAAACACATGGTTAAGGAAGCAATGTTACGGAAGTCTCATTTCGATTAAGACACAATCATACGGCACTGACAGGCTAAAATGTGCTTCTTGTGGCATCACACATAAGACTGGCAATTAAGATTTGCTGAATACCGTGTATTACAAAATGATAAGCTAATAGTTCCGTTTTATGACGTAGTTTTTAACAAACATTCACAATACACCGTATTTTCGTGATGGCGTTTACAGTGCTATTTATGTACGTCCTCAAAATCATAAGAATACATTTGTCTCGGTACTTAACTAGTCCCTTCCCTAAGATATGCAGTGGGTGGAACAGGTGGTATTAACTAGAGTGCACATTTAATGCTCTTCTTTTGCTCGTTTTATAATGATATGCTGTATTCAAATTATGTGTGAATACATGTAGAGTGAATATCAAAAAGTGATTATTTGTATTTATTCAAATACATATTCTTTAATCTTAAATGAACAGTTGTGTATCTTCAACAATTGTGACGGAAAAAGCCTCCTCTGTGCTAGTAAAGCTACTGTACTAAAAATCAGTTTTTTCTTATTGAAATTATGAAATTGAACACGAAAGTCTCTGCAGCAGGGAATACTGGATTTTTGACATGTGAACAGTAACTATATGACATATGCACGAATTGTTCGTGATTGCAAATACAATTTGTAACTCAATTACTTTAAATGCAAACACGATACACGCACATCCATATTGGACGACGAATTTCCGTTGTGGCGTTCACCTTAATAAACATACTTTTAATTCAAACTTTGATTAAAATTTATTTAAACATTATGAACCTTTAATTTACTCGTTATATTGTACTTTTCCCACTAACCTTCAAGGGACGCGAACGCACTCGCATGTCTATTAAACATTGAAAACAAATTTAAAACACAGTCACATTATTGCGATCTTAAACTAGTTATTGTTAAAATTAGCAGGGATCAGTTGCACATACATACAGACTATAAGTCTTAATTGGTCAAGCTTGTTCAAACGCGTATACGATGTCTGTAAAATATCTACTTGTAATTTACAGGATGTCGTACGGACAACATTGTAAAGAAACCACATCTTGGTTCATTTTGCATGTACAAAATTAACGAATATTTTTAAAGGGGATTACTTGTCACTTCAATAATAAGTACAATATCAATTATTGGTTCATTTCCAAATTGTTATTGCTTTGAAGACATGCTATATGATTTTACTTGACGAAGTCAATTTGTGTTCCTCTTTCTCGGAAGGCATGCGCAATTCTGTATTACTTTTCCTTTTTCTTCGTGCCAAGCGATGCTATCGGTCAAAACCCGCCATGAATCCGAAATGAGGTTTGTCGCACGAATCTTTCGTGAATTTCACTTGATAGCGCTTATCAACGTTTAAAAACATGATCGTTATTTTCGGATATTAACAGGCCAGAATCTTAACACTATCTAAGAAGAATTGGGAACTGTCTACACGCTGTGCAGGATACGGTTTCATCTGTTGAGTGAAACTAAGAGAGAAACGTTCATCGATCTCGAGTCAGTTTTATAACGGTATGAAAAGGGCCAAATGTTTATTGGGATTTTCATAACGCTTATTGATGTGAAATAAACATGGTTATATATAATGGAGTAATGAATATTGTAGTTAAAGGAACCTGTTCTCACATTGTCAATGTGACAGTTTTCAAATTTACTGCCATAGATTTCAATCATCAGAAATGTCCAAGTCGTTTACTTCTTTGTCCGGTATTCTAGTGTAGTGTTTTAATTATATTTATCCAAAAGCTTTCTGAGCATTTGCTAATTTTTTTTTTCGAAAATTATTGATAACAATAACAGGCAAACGCGATTTTGCCATGTTCTAACTTCCCGTGATTGATAAACTCCGATCTCGATATTCCCAAAAGACTTGATATTGCTTCAGAATGACATAATTATAAGCACAGCAATACATCATCAGAAATATATTTTCCCAAACGACCGTTAGTATTTCAAACGCGTTATTTAAGTCTAAAATGCCCTATTTTGGTTCGACACATTGGAGTATATTGGAGTATATTTCACAACTAGTTTTTGTATGTTTGCATTGATGTTTGTTCTTTCAAACACATGTACGTTAGATAATTGTTCTATAACAGCTAAAATGTTCATTACACTTTCCCAAACGAATGAACAGTTGTATGTTTCGTTTTCGTGCTGGTGGCGCGCAGTATTCATGTACACGACAGGGGATGTTACACAATAATACAATTGTTACACCCAGAGAGTTTTCGATATGGGCAAACATTATTCAAAATTGAACCAAATTGTTACAATAATTGTCAAGATGCTGATTTGGTTTACTTAATACTTCAGCTAAATGCCAATGGCGATTAATTAATTTTCCAGCAAACCTGGTTGTCTTCTTGTTTTCTGTGAAACACATGTTAATTGTTCGTCCACTTACTATTTTAGGTATGTTATAATGGCGATATAATCAGACGTATTCTGTTTCTTTGCCTAGTTGACTTTTTTAATTGTACATGAAACACATGTTTCTGTTAGTAAACGTACAAGTTCAGTTATGGCATAATGGTGACATATTCTGACTCACTCTGTGTCCGCATATGTCTGTTTTCCTATTTTCTGGCAAACGCAGGCTTATGTTGGCCAAATTTTAATTGCACCTACGAGACAATGGTGATCCAAAGAGACACCATTTATTGAATAAACAGAAGTGGATCGTTCAATCACTGTCAGGTATGACGACGGCACCTGGACTCTGCAGTATTTTGATAGTGGGATGATGACGTACACAGTTCAGTTCTTCGGGTACTATAGGTAACGATATATAAATAAGTAACCTCTGGTGTGTGGTATATTTATACGCAGTATATTATTCGTCTTAAGTGTATGTGATAACGGAAGATTCCAGTTTAAGTAAGTACACGCTTTATTTCAGAATTGCCATTTTGGCACTATAAACTATCGCACTATTCACGCTAAGTAGGAGCACACTACGTACGCAGGTTTAGCACCATTTACAAAATTCACATTCAACCGTTTATACGTACAAGCTTCACTCTGGTATTGCAACATTTTTTTAATGTACCATGCTATTTTATTTAGTACAAACATATATATACCTGTACATTATCATACGCACAACTGACGATCCTTTTTAAGGAAGAACGCGCTAAATACACCCGCAATGGTAACGTTATTTTAATCTAAATCAAACATGCCTATCTCTTTCATGTCTTTATAGTCCTGTATAGCTGCATTTACACATTTAAAAATCAACTTACACGACTGTGTGTACATTTCCGGTGAAAATATTTAAATAATAAAGCTATATTTTAAGTATGTACATGTTAATTGTTTCCAACCTGACATCAACGGTAAACATTAAGTGCATACTAGTCGCACTTCTTTCAAGCAGAATTCGTTCAATGAAAGTAAAAAAAACAAGTACTGAGGGGTTAAATGTAACAGATTTTGACTTAAGGTCTATTTAATGTTATTGACACTACAAAACATTGTACATTAAGGTCAATTCGCATAGAACTTTTTCCGAACTCTAATATATCCAACTAATTCCAAAGCACATAATTATGTTGTTACTGATACGCACTGTGTCTATGAATATTTGCATATTTGCCCTGGAAATTGAAATTGTTTATAAACCCAATTACGGGAATTTATATTGCAAAAGTAATGCGTCTGATTAAGATTACCTTAATTTAAAGAAGGAGAACATGTATCATAAATAATACAATACGGAGTAAAATACAAATTGATACGATTGGTCATAATTTTGGGCTCAATATATTATATTTGGTGGTATGGTGCAATAAAGAAATAATTTTCGATTGCACGTTGTATATCGTGGCATAAACAACGATTTCGAGTTCTTTCACATAGGAATTAAACGACGAGCGCGAGTCCTAGTTTTTAAAAGGCAAAGCATAATCATGACTCAGGTTTTTTTGAGGACCGATAAATAACGAAAATGAAAGCAAATATTCAAACATAATGACATATAGTTGTTATTAGGAAGATTTGCAACGGCATTTTGTTCGTTGTTATATAATTATAGTTTAAGGTTTAGAGAGTGTCATATTTGAAATGTCATTTGTATTGAACATGCACCAAATATTCTCGTTATCTAATCGAAAACATAATAGGTTCCTTAAATCCGGGGCCATGTATACTGTATTGGACATTGATTATAACATAAGGCGTCAAAATACCATTTACCAATATGGTACGATTGTGAGCAATCTATTAACAGAACACTTTACAAGAACGATATAAACATGTTTGCTATAATACTGTGTTTGTTATAAACATCGATATCGTTTTGTTTATAGAAATACAATCAATTGGCCAAAAAATACGTTTCCATGAAGTTAATATTTAATATAAAATTTATGATCCAGAATAAGATAAGTTGCATAATGTAATACTACTATAATACGTTAGATAACACAGGCACTGTTATATAAAAAAGCCAGTAGGAACTTGACTTTGTTATAATAATGTATTACTATAAAAGTCTGCTGTACCTTGTGTGTTAGCCAATTTTATCTTTTGGAATTTGTAACATTAAATAGTAATTATTATGACCTAACATTTACTGCAGATGCTCTGTCCTCGGGAAATACGCCTGTGATTCGTTTTGAATTATTAGCTCTTAACGGTCTTCATGCGGTGGTTCTTATTCACATTAAATTATTGTAATTGAAGGTAATTTAAAACCAGTCTGCAGGCACTATTCTTAGCTGATTGGTAATTATTATTCTTGGCTCCCTAAGGAAACGTTTGTGTTTAGGCATTAATATATAAATTGTCCTTATCTAAACTGACAGACGATCGTGCGAATATTAATGATTAACTTTAGAAAATAGGTTCTTATAGATTATTAAGAAACTGCGTAGTTTGAGAAACATCACAACAACATCATTAATTCAGACGCTGTTTGTGCCCAGCTCTGCAAAAAAAAAGTAAAACTTTATATGCGTCAGTTATGCCGTGTACGGTAAAGCACATCCACGAACCATTCAAAATTGGTATTGTTTATGAGGAACCCAAACTGACTTAAAAGGTCTTTAGGCAAAATTAGTTTTTTGGAAAAAATAGACGGATCTGATACTTTTATGAAATTTTAGAACGTACTTTCAGTTATTGAGTAAAAAGAGAAACACTATTGTAGTATGTTGCCCTTTATTGGCGGCATGAACGAACAAATATGATTGCCAAACCTAGTGGCGTTAACCAAACGTACTTGACACCACACCAAAATACACAAACAAACACACAAATGGAATACAACCGGGGTCATCGCCTTGGTATTGCATCGAGGGTTTCAACACTTGTCCCAAAACATTAAATGGTATATAAACAATAACCGCCTACCATCACAATGTAAATGAAATAGCAATAAAATATAATGCNTTTGAGACGTGTATACAAATTAAAAATGACGTAATGATAACTAGTATACTGGTAGGCATTTAATTAATTTAAACTGCACGTATATGATTTCCAATGAAGGAGGGTTATTTAACTTCGATTTTTTATTTAAAATCAATTATCAAAAAGTAGTTGGTACATGTAGTTTAAGATCTTGGTGAAAATAGCAGGTCTCACTGAAACCCCTGCATTGGTGCTGGTGGCGACACTTTCGTTGCTACATAAACTGTGTAACACGAATGCTATAGCTTTAACAAAGTTAATTGTGTCTGTATTTCTGCAAGTGTTATAATAGATGTCCGTGTTAAGTGTAAGACCGACATATTTACTAAAATAATCATGATATTGTTCATGGCTATATTGAAATTATTGCTTGTGAAAAGGCGAAGACCTACTCGTTGACAGAAATAATGATATTGGTGATGTTGGTATCTTATATTTATCAATGCGATATAAAAACAATGCCGATGAGAAGTGCAAGACCAACTTTTAAGTAAAATGATATGATGGTGGTGGTATTGTACTTCTCATGGATAGGTAAATATTATTTCAAATGAGAAGTGCAAGACCAACGTATTTATTTCTAAAAGAACAATCATCAGGTTAAATTGAGATAAGGTGGTGCGCTAGTCGAGTGGTAACACTCTGGTCCACCATTTCAGAGGTCCCCGGTTCAATCCCTGGCCGGGGCACTGGCAATTTCAGAAATACGCAAGTGTTTCCCACCCAACTAGAGGTGTACTGGTATGAAACCCAGGTAATTCTCGCGTGTATCGGTGCTATACACTGAGCGCGTAAAAGCACCAAGGGATCTATTCGCAAAGAGCTAGGGTATCGCACCCGGATTCCTCGTATCTCAATACTGTCTCTTCTGCTCGCTGTCTCTTCAGCAAAAAAGGACCCCATTGGAAATAAGTGCTTGCACTTTCATGGGCTATCCTTGACTGCAAGGCCAAAAGAAATACATACATCATTTGTCAAATCGCTGACAGCAAATGATTATTTTATATCGAAACATTATACGGACTCTTTAGCGTATGATGAGTGATTAAGGTGTTAGCTGTTTAATCCAGAGAACCCTTTGCGTCAACTACTTTTTTTTTTAAATATTGTTTTCTAGTTATTATACTTGAACTTGTTTATTTTTTTGCTTAAGTCTGAAAGTTGAGACATTGGATGGGGCGCTTCAAAAATCAATCTGCGAACAAATCCCATTAATTTTCCGTAGTGTATATTTTGCGACAAATAATGAATAATATATGAATAAATCTCAGATAGACATGCGATATGACGTTTGTGCGATGGAGGATAACAACCCAATTATTAACGAAATAAATTATTAAAAAAAATCCATTACATTAACCCAACAGAGCCGTAACAATGTGTATTTTAACAACCGTGTTTTCTCTATCGACATATTATGAATTATAAGTTAATAAAGCGCGGACAGCCATGCAGTATGACTTATGTGAAAAGGAGGATAATATTCCTGGCGTTTGAACAAAATGCATGATCGAAAAATATCCAGAAGCGCAACCGCGCATTCGGCATGCTGAAGGCTACCTACCCCACACGCTAAAGCGTCCGATCGTCACGGATGAATAATTGTACCGCGAGCTTGCACAGTCAAATGATCACATGTACACTTTTAAATCAAAGTATTTCTCATACCTGAGATATTCAAATTTTAAAAGTGCTGCGTTAGAAAAGTCTCTAAGTGCGTGTTGCGTTGTAAAAGTCCCCAAGTGTTTTTGTATGTTTTATGGACCGTTGTGTAGTTTTCATTTGATCATTTTACCTTTAAGTGTTAGAAGAAAATATTGTTTATTCTTTTGAAAAAAAAAATCACGGTTGTAAGGTAACGTAGTACAAAGCTTTGATGTTAATTTGTAGCATTACCATTTCCATTTATTTTCCATGGTTGATGATCATTTGACTACATTCGGTGCATTTTTTTTTAAATCTAGAACAAATGGTAAGAATGCCAACAAGAGGCCATAATGTTCTTGATTTACTTTTAACAAACCAACCCAGTAAGATTCACTCTACCAAGACACTGCCTGGCCTCGGCTCGTCCGACCATGATATATTATTCCTTGAGATAAATATGCCAATAGGACGTCCTTACCAACCAAAACGCAATGTAAAACTTTTCAATAAAGCAGACTGGGAACAATTCAAGTCTGACCTAAATAGTAATTTTGAAGACAAATTCAAAAACCAACCTGACTTAGATCCTAATGAACTCTGGCTCCAGTTTAAAGACATTATAGAAACCCTATCAAATAAATATATCCCAACAAAACAAACTAAACCAAAAGGTGATCTCCCGGCCCTGGCTCTCCAAAAGTACCATTAGACTCATCCATAAACGTGACAAACTGTACAACAAAGTAAAGAATACTACCCGTACCAATCAAAGTCATGCAAAATTAAAAACTAAACTTACAGCAATTAAAGCATTAATACAAAAAGAAACACGTAAAAACTACTGGGAATATTTAGAATCTGTCATTTTTACTGGTGATGCTGAAACAACAAAAACAAAAAAAAATGTACTCATACATAAAACATAAACAAAATGAAAACTGTGGCATAGCCCCGTTAAAAAGTGACGGAATAATGTATACTGACGCCACACAAAAAGCAAACATTCTCAATAAACAATTTGAATCCGTATTCTCCTAGCCTTAACCAATGAATCTAAGACACCAAGCTGAAATTAATCTTATAAAATCTGGAAATCACCCAACTTCTTCAAGTAAAATGGAAAACATAAACATTACCCTACCTGGCGTTGAAAAATATTAAAAGATTTAAATCCAAATAAGGCCTCCGGCCCAGACAAAATATCACCTCGTCTCATGAAAGAACTTCATCATGAAATAGCTCCATAATTGACAAAAATCTTTTGTGCATCACTTGACACTGGCTCCGTCCCACTAGACTGGAGGTCTGCACAGGTTGCCCCAATATTTAAAAAGGGTGCTAAGTGTAAAGCATGTAATTATCGGCTCATTTCCCTCACTTGTATATACTCAAAATTAATGGAACACATCATTGTATCAAACCTCATGAATTATTTTGACACTAACGATCTTCTTAGTCCATTCCAACACGGATTCCGTTCTAAACATAGCTGTGAAACACAATTAATCTCCTTCTCTCAAGAAATTTATGATAACCTAGAAGCTGGTAAACAAACTGACCTAATATTAATGGATTTTAGTTAAGCTTTTGATAAAGTAGACCACGACCTCCTAGTATTCAAACTTGGTGTAAACAGCAATACTACTTCCTCGATTTCTTTTTTCTTAAAACATCGAACACAAACTGTAGTTGTTGAAGATCATACATCAAACTCAGTCATGTCAGGTGTACCCCAAGAGTCAGTACTGGGGCCTTGCTTATTGCTAGCCTACATTAACGACCTTCCAGATTCCTTTAAAAGTAGGGCACGGCTTTTTGCCGATGACACGGTGGTCTACCTCACCATTAATGAAGAAAATGTCTGTAACACTCTCCAAAACAACTTACACACATTAGAAAAATGGGAAGAAAACTGGTCTATATGGAATTTAATCCTGATAAGTGTGAAGAAATAAGAATAACGAAAAAGAAAAGGATAATTCATTTCCCTTATAAACTTCATAATATAGAGCTAAAAACAACAGATAAAGCAAAATATCTTGGTCTAACTATAAGCAATGATCTCAACTGGAAAACGCATATAAATAACATAACAACTAAAGCTACTAATTCATTAAAATTTATCAAGAGCAATGTAAAAACAAATAACAAACAAATAAAATAAATAGCGTACAAAACATATGTCAGGCCGCAACTGGAATATTGTTCTTTAATTTGGCATCCATGGCAGGAAAACTTAACATATCAAATAGAGAGAGTGCAAAGTTCAGCAGCCCGTTATGTGTTAAATGACTACCATTACGCCAGTAGCGTTTCTCATATGATAAAGACACTAAATTGGCAAACTTTAGAACAGAGAAGAATAAACTCATCCTTGATACTACTCTATAAAATTGAACGTCATCTAATCTATGTAGACCACCAACATTTTACAATAACAAGAAATTTAAACTTTTTGGTACCCTTCTCTAGAACTACTTATCATCAAAATTCTTTTTTCCCAAGGACAATCAGGTATTGGAATGGCAATTTTATTTAGTATGTCAATTAACATCACTTCCATGTACATACTATATATATATTTTTTTAACACGTGACTTTAAACATTCTCTGTCCCCCGACAGACACCTTCCTGTCATAGTCAGTAATTGACTGTAGGAAGTATGAAGTAGAAGTAGAAGTAGAAGATGAGGACTCGAACCCTATTGAAAATGGGTTACATCAGACCGTCCGTCTGCCGTCCGTGCGTGCATCCTTCTGTGCGTTAGACTTGTTCTTGTTTACGCGATAAACTCCACAGTTTTCATCCGATTCTTTTCAAACTTGTTCAGTGTCTTTTAATTAATGAGGACTCAAACCCTATTGAAAATGGGTTACATCAGACCGTCCGTCCGTNCAATACATCATCAGAAATCTATTTTCCCAAACGACCGTTAGTATTTCAAACGCGTTATTTAAGTCTAAAATGCCCTATTTTGGTTCGACACATTGGAGAATATTTCACAACTAGTTTTTGTATGTTTGCATTGGTGTTTGTCCTTTCAAACACATGTACATTCGATTATTGCTATATAACAGCTAAAATGTTCATTATACTTTAACAAACGAATGAGCAGTTGTATGTTTCGTTTTCGTGCTGGTGGCGCGCAGTATTCATGTACACGACAGGGGATGTTACACAATAATACAATTGTTTCACCCAGAGAGTTTTCGATATGGGCAAAATTATTCAAAGTTGAACCAAATTGTTACAATAATTGACAAGATGCTGATTTGGTTTACTTAATACTTCATCTAAATGCCAATGGCGATTAATTAATTTTCCAGCAAACCTGGTTGTCTTCTTTTTTTCTGTGAAACACATGTTAATTGTTGGTCCACTTACTATTTTAGGTATGTAATAATGGCGATATAATCAGACGCATTCTGTTTCTTTGCCTAGTTGTCTTTTTTAATTGTACATGAATCACATGTTTCTTGACATATTCTGACTCATTCTGTGTCCGGATTTGTCTGTTTTCCTATTTTCTGTCAAATTTTAATTTCACCTACGAGACAATGGTGATCCAAAGAGACACCATTTATTGAAGAAACAGAAGTGGATCGTTCAATCACTGTCAGGTATGACGACGGCACTAGGACGCTGCAGTATTTTGATAGTGGGATGATGACGTACACAGTTCAGTTCTTCGGGTACAATAGGTAACGATATATAAATAAGTTCCCTCTAGTGTGTCGTATATTTATACACAGTATATTATTCGTCTTAAGTGTATGTGATAACGGAACATTCCAGTTTAAATAAGTACACGCTTAATTTCAGAATTGCGATTTTGGCACTATAAACTATCGCACTATCCACGCTAAGTAGGAGCACACTTCGTACGCAGGTTTAGCACCATTTACAAATTCACATTCAACCGTTTATACGTACAAGCTTCACTCTGGTATAGCAACATTGTTTTAATGTATTATGCTTTTTTATTTAGTAAAAACATATATATACCTGTACATAATCATACGCACAACTGACGAATCTTTTTAAGTAAGAACGCGCTAAATGCATCCGCAATGGTAACGTTTTTTAAATCTAAATCAAACATGCATATCTCTTACATGTCTTTATAGTCCTGTATAGCTGCATTTACACATTTAAAAATCAACTTACACGAGTGTGTGTACATTCCCGGTTAACATATTTACATAATAAAGTTATATTTTAAGTATGTACATGTTAATTGTTTCCAACCTGACATCAATGGTCAACATTTAATGCATACTAGTCGCACTTCTTCCAAGCATAACTAGTACAAGGACAGTTAAAAACAAGTACTGAGGGGTTAAATGTAACAGATTTTGACTTAAGGTCTATTTAATGTTATTGACACTAAAAACATTGTAAATTAAGGTCAATTCGTATAGAAATTTTTCAGAACTCTAATATATCCAACTAATTCCAAAGCACATAATTATGTTGTTACTGGTACGCAATGTGTCTATGAATATTCGCATATTTGCCCTGGAAATTGAAATTGTTTATAAACCCAATTACGGGAATTTTTATTGCAAAAGTAATGCGTCTGATTAAGAATACCTTTTAATTTAAAGAAGGAGAACATGTATCATAAATAATACAAAACGGAGTAAAATACAAATTGATACGATTGGTCATAATTTTGGGCTCAATATATTATATTTGGTGGTATGGTGCAATAAAGAAATAATTTCCGATTGCACGTTGTATATCGGGGCATAAACAACGATTTCGAGTTCTTACACATAGGAATTAAACGACGAGCGCGAGTCCTAGTTTTTGAAAGGCCAAGCATAATCATGACTTGGTTTGAGGACCGATAAATAACGAAAATGAAAGCAAATATTCAAACATAATGAAATATAGTTGTTAATGGGAAGATTTATAACGGCATTTTGTTCGTTGTTATATAATTATAGTTTTATGTTTAGAGAGTGTCATATTTGAAATGTTATTTGTATCAAACATGCACCGAATATTCTCGTTATTTAATCGAAAACATAATAGGTTCCTTAAATTCGGGGCCATGTATACTGTATTGGACATTGATTATAACATAAGGCGTCAAAATACCATTTAACAATATAGTACGATTGTGAGCAATCCATTAACAGAACACTTTACAAGAACGATATAAACATGTTTGCTATAATACTGTGTTTGTTATAAACATCGATATCGTTTAGTTTATAGAAATGAAATCAATAGGCCAAAAATACGTTTCCACGAAGTTCATATTTAATATAAATTGTATGATCCAGAATAAGATAAGTTGCATAATGTAATACTACTATAATACGTTAGATAACACAGACACTGTTATATAAAAAAGCCAGTAGGAACTTGACTTTGCTATAATAATGTATTAATATAAAAGTCTGCTGTACCTTATGTGTAAGCCAATTTTATCTTATGGAATTTGTAACATTAAATAGTAATTATTATGACCTAACATTTACGGCAGATGCTCTGTCCTCGGGAAATACGCCTATGATTCGTTTTGATTTCATTAGCTCTTAACGGTCTTCATGCGGTGGTTCTTATTCACATTAAATTATTGTAATTGAAGGTAATTTAAAATCAGTCTGCAGGCACTATTCTTAGCTGATTGGTAATTATTGTTCTTGGCTCCCTAAGGAAACGTTTGTGTTTAGGCATTTATATATAAATTGTCCTAATCTAAACTGACAGACGATCGTGCGAATATTAATGATTTACTTTGGAAAATAGGTTCTTATTGATTATTACGAAACTGCGTAGTTTGAGAAACAGCACAACAACATCCTTAATTCAGACGCTGTTTGTGCCCAGCTCTGCAAAAAAAAAGTAAAACTTTATATGCGTCAGTTATGCCGTGTACGGTAAAGCACATCCACGAACCATTCAAAATTGGTATTGTTTATGAGGAACCCAAACTGACTTAAAAGGTCTTTAGGCAAAATTAGTTTTTTGGAAAAAATAGACGGATCTGATACTTTTATGAAATTTTAGAACGTACTTTCAGTTATTGAGTAAAAAGAGAAACACTATTGTAGTATGTTGCCCTTTATTGGCGGCATGAACGAACAAATATGATTGCCAAACCTAGTGGCGTTAACCAAACGTACTTGACACCACACATAAATACACAAACAAACACACAAATGGAATACAACCGGGGTCATCGCCTTGGTATTGCATCGAGGGTTTCAACACTTGTCCCAAAACATTAAATGGTATATAAACAATAACCGCCTACCATCACAATGTAAATGAAATAGCAATAAAATATAATGCATTTATTTTCATTAAAATGGCAAGCAAGAGTAACAGAATCGTAGCTTCGTGACACGATCAGATGAAACTAAAACGAGTATCAATCACAAATCATTTGATTTCCGAATACATATGCACATACTAAATGGTCAAAGCCAGTACGACATTGTAGAACTATGGTTAAGTAGGTATAAGACTTTAATACAACTACATTTATGTTTCACAAAATCTTGTTTCGACTGTTGTGAACATGCCTCCCTTTTAATGAGTGAAAACAATCCATATATAAAAGTAAAACTAGTATATGTGTAAAAAAAGGTTCATATCTGATGATAATAGAAAATGGAATCCATTACTTCTCCCTGATCCAGGCGTTGATCCATAGCATCAATAAACTCTCATCCTTTGTCGATTGCTCATTCTCGGCCTTCTCAGAACATTTTGCAAAATTAAGACTATATTGTTTGGCCTTTCCACTTACTTTTGAATGTTTGAGCAATTTTTTTTTTTTTAAGTTTCACATGAAAGCAAACAATTACAATGTGTTTTAGTTATAAAATAAATATTTAAAAAACCGACAACACACCTACAGAACGTTAATATTAGATTTTACAATCGATGTTTATTCAGAGCGAATAAACAATAAAGAACAGAAATTCATTGAAAGTGTAGACTATATTTTAGCTATAAACCACACAATATGAAATGCTACAAAGGCTATTGCTTGTTTGCAACCATTCGACCTACAGCTACGAAAAAAAATCAAACATTAATTATGATATTGCTACATATCAATAATTTCGCTTATTAAATTAATCGAAAACACTAAATACAATTTAACATGAAGATTTCGGTTCTGTTAAATATTTAATATTTGCTTCGATTAGTTATTTATTGCTGAGTTTGCAAAGGGCAGTATTCGAACTCTCTTTTTTTATTTTTTCTTAGTTTTTGCCCTTTTTAGTTATTAAGGAATATATTACTTTTGTAAATTAAGCAATCATTGTTTCGTAAGTAAGAAAGTCTTTTTCTTGTTATTTGCCATTTCGTTCAATATGCATTTCTACTTATTGTTACTTTATCATTCTTCCATTTTGTTAATATGGTGCCTTTTTTTCAATTACGCACTTTTACACATAGAAAACATACCAAATTGAATATGAAACGTAGAATACGTTGAGCATAATGTGTAATTGCATGACATACAGAATATGCCGCTGCTATATTAACGGCCAACGCATTGCCATAGAGATACTTTCTAAGGAGATTGGATAGATAGATTTATCTTGGCATCAAATTATAAAACATATTGTGATTGACACTGGTTGTCATTAAGGTACAATGTTGTACTGGTTACGTTTGATAAACATAAATGAGTATTTCAACGGTCGGTAAAATGTTACATGTATTATATACATCCGAGTATTCGACACAAAATTAATGAAGGTGTTTAAAACATATTTGTTTTAAATGCACACATTCTATATACGATGGTTTTGTAATGCAACACGGAGTAATCTATTAATGAAGAAAAATACAAATAATCTGATCAAATATTATTCTGTCCTTGACTATATACTGTTTGTACATGGAATCAAAAGTTGACAAATTTACTGTAATCCTGTTAGACATGTAATATTTATTTTATTATAGCGAAAAAAACTATTCCAACGCGAACAATTGAAATTAACCATGAACCTGCTTTACTTTCGACTTGTAGGTTGCATTACTTGATGAACATTGCTGGTCTTTCAAATTAATGTTATACGTGCTATTTTGTCTTTAGTTCCTCGACGTTTTTCTGACGTACATATGCATAGAAATAGCGTAACTGGTTGTTAAGTTCAGCTGGATTTTCCACGAGATCGCCAAGAACCATGTCATTGGAACGAAGAAATTCGTTGAACAAGTTCACACCCCGTTTAACTACACGTTTAGTGTTTTTAGAGTCCTTGTCATGATCCAATGCCTTTAAATCCTCCTCGTGTATCGTTGAAAATCGTTTACTGGCAATATTGGTTGCCATTTTTGACAATTTACGTCAGATTGACAGATGTGGTCGTCTGATTACAACGAAAATGCAAAACTGCGCACTGCGCATGTGCGAATGGGACAGTATATTTTTTACCATTTCGCACGTTATTGCTAAGGTAGCGGGCGACAGTAATTTTTGGACAGTATTTTTTTTCCCGCTGGGTCTGACAGTATTTCTATGTCACGATGGCCTATGGGAGTTTAGCATTGTGAATAAAAGTGTGGTATAATAATACATCATCAGCAATCTCTTTTCCCAAACGGCCGATAGTATGGCAGCGGCAAAAAGATTTGTTCAATTTACTTAAATGATTTAGTTTTGGTATGACACAGGGGATTATATTCATCAACTATTTTTGTTTGTCTGCATTGGTGTTTGTCCTATCATTCACCTGTAAATTAGATTATTTTTCTACTTCAGCAACAATTTGCTTTCTATTTTGCCAAATGAATGTCCAGTTTTATGTTGTTTCGTTTCCTAGATCGTATAATTTTTTAATGTAAACGATAGGGGATGTAATACAAACTGACATTGTGTCACTAATGGAGCATTTCACACTGACTCATTTATTAAAAACGTTACCAATCAAGTTTACTTTAACTTTAAAATGGAATCACTGGTGTAAATTCAACATAAGTCTTAATCGGAAAACATAAATGGCTAAGCTAAATAGTAAATAATTGACAAAATGCAGATATGGTTTACTTAACATTTCAGCTAAAAGACAGTGGCGATTAATTCAATTTCAACCAAGCTTGGCTGTCTTCTTATTTGTTCTGAAACACGTGTTAATTGTTGGTCCATTTACAACTTCAGTTGTTGCATACTAGCGATATAATCAGATCCATAATGTTTCCCTAGTTGTCTTATAAGTGTCTATACAACACTGTTTATGTTAGTTAACGGCAACGTTCAGTTATGGCACAATAGCGATATTTTCTGATCCACTCTGTTTCCGCATTTGCATGTTTCTATTTTTTGAACACATGCTGATATTGGCCTTTATAAGCTAAATTTTAATTTCAAATACGGAAGAATGGTGATACAATCAGACTCCATTTAATGAAGAAATGGAAGTAGATTGTTCAATGACTGTCACATATTACGACGGTCTCTTCGTTTGATAGTGGCTGAGGTGTCATCGGGAGGATGACGTACACAGTTCAGTTCTTTGGGTACGATCACTTAACGTTCCAGTATAAGTACGTACACGCTAATTTTAGAATTGCATGTTTTATACAATAAACAATCAACGCCAAGTAGGTGCGGTGCACACTACGTACGTATGTGTATCGCCATTTACACAATTCACTATCGACCTTTTACACGTACAAGTTTCATACTGATATAGCAACATTTTGAGAATGTTAATGCAATTTAATTTAGTACACAATATAAACCTGTGCATAAGAATTTGCACAACTGACGTTCCTTTTTAAGCAAGAAAGAATTCAATTGATTCCGCCATAATATCGTTTATTTTAATCTTAATCAACCATACATATCTCTTAGTTCTCTCTACATACCTGTATCTCTGTATTTAGCCAATTACGAACCGACTCAACACGAGTACGTGTTCATTCCGGGTAAAATACATTTGCATTAAATAGAGCTCCATTTTAAGTATTTACACTCGTTTTATTCCAACATGGCATCAACTGTAAACATTAAGTTCATACTAGTGAGACAACTATCCAGCAGCATTACTTCAGGAAAAGTTACAAACAATTGCTGGGGTCAAATGAAGCAAATTTAGATTTTAGGTCAATTTTATCTCATTAAAACTAGACAACCGCTTAGATTTAGGTCAATTCGTTTTGATTTTTTTCCGAACTCAAATAATTCCAACTTATCCCAAAGTTTTAACATCCTTAATTCTAAAGTCGCGAATGTCAAAAATTGTAAAAATGGCATATTTGGTATCATTGTGTCGGGCTTGACGAGCTCTACACTATTCAACAAACGGCATATGTGTACCTTTCTCTACTAAGGCACTATTGACCCCTCAACATTGGCGAAACGTGACAATTTTCAATTCATTTTAATTCTAAAATCGCGAATGTCTTTGTGCAGGATTATAAGTAAATATAAGTATAACAAATAAGTAAACAATGTGATTTCCATAATCAAGAATCTCGAAACTTTTCTTTAAAATTTAAGTTAAAAAGTCGCGAATGTAATTTTAAATTAATATAACTTTTTTATTTTAAAAGCAATTGTCTTTAAATTTTGCAAATTGATAGATTGCATACATCTCAACCACCTGTCAAAATTTCATAAAGATATCTTGTTTTATAATTAACATGGTTTGTTATTTCAACACTTTAGAAGCGATTTTCTCAAAATCACTTTTTGGGACTTTCGTGCATTTAGAATTAGTGCGACGAATTATGTACAATTAAGCACTGGATCGTATAACTTTTCGTTTCAGATTTGTCTTTTGAAAGAATAATTTAAAAAAAATGCTTTGCTCACGATATTTGATGTAATGGTATTGTTAAATCATTATAAAACCTCTTATGATTGTTTCAACTTGTATGTGTCTATACATATCTCTCTTTCCGATATGTATTCATAAAATTGGTGACACGTGACTACAGAGTACAGACAGAATCATGTACAAAAGTATTCAGGTACATGAAATATGCACACTTAAATTTAACATCAGCGACAATTAGGACATAATGTTTGATTGAGCATTGTATATCGGTGAATTAACAACTCTTTCGAATTTCTTATACACACGAATTAAATGATGAGGGAGAGTCCGTGTTGTTGAAAGGCCAAACTTCATTGCGATACAGATTTGTTTATCGACCGATAAATAACGAAAATAAAAACATTATAATGATTCTAACATTAGTTTTTTAATGAGTAGATTTACAACGGTATTTCGGAAATTCAGAGAGTGGCATGTTTAGAAATTATTTAAGAAAAAAAATGTGTTGTGTGTGCAAAGGACTATTTCGATATTATAATACAAGATTATAATTGCTTTATTTATCAACTTGTGCCAGTCGGATCTATTTTTAAAAAGCGTATGGTATACCTTTCAGCTTAGCAATACCGCTATTTGAGTACACACTTACGTATTCAAAATTTATTTTAAGAAAGCTCTGTCTTGCAAAATGACGTCATATGTAATGATGACGATTATTGAAATCAAAATAAATATAGGGCACAATCATCGTACTAATCTGCCTCTATGCTCTAAATCATCATTTTCTTTTTATTTGAACATACATCGATATTATCTTTATTTAATAGTTAAAATAGGAAGTTCATTACATTAAACGTTTTATAAACTGTAATGGAAATTTATTATAACATGCGTTTGCAGTCGGAAAAATAGCATTGAACAATATGGTATGAATGTGTGCAAACAGAATATTTAGTAAAACGATTTAAATATGTTTGCTTTAATACTGTATTTGTTATAAATATAGATTATCGATAGCAACTCATGTAATTGTGTACAATAAATAAGCAAAAATAATGTGTGCAAAGAGTACATAATAAATACAAAATGTATGATCTAAAATAAGATTAGTTCTGTAATACAACTATGAAGGTTGTTCTCTTGCTCTGGATTCATCATTTGCGTCAATAAATTCCATAACTCAGAGCAACATTTGAACTTACTCGAAAAATTCGACTATATCACAAAGTCTCCATAAGCGATGTGCTGGTTAGTTGACCGAGTCACGTGATGTAGGATAGCTCGTTGGAAAAATCATCACCACTTCAATTTACGATGTCGTCATGGTGACATCACGCCCAATAGTTTAAAATTAAGAACGTCTGTGCAGGGTTTTAGCGCCCAGAAAATCATACATAATGCTGAAAAGAGGTTTTTACAAGTCAGGATCCATCAGACTGAATTTACTTTGAAGAAATTGAACGAAACATCGAATGATTTTAGTGAAAAATTAAGTGCGGAGTTGTCACCGGAAGTTTGGTCTAGAACGAGGACATTGTTTACGCATGCGCATGAGACAACTTTTGACAGACTTTTAACAAAAACAACGTGAGAAATTTGATGCTTTTTTAACAAAAAGTAACGGGACTACCAAGGGAGAACAGGATGGGATACCGAAAATTGACACTTCCAAATGGGTAAGAAATTTATTTGACAGGAAATTGGAGCCTAACGAACATTCTTTGCTTCAGAAAAGGTTAAATTTTTGCGTTACCCCACCCACTATCCCTAATGATGAAATCATTGCATCTACTAAATCGACATGTGCCCTAATGACTGGCAAGTCGGCTGCAGATAGCTTACGTGCAGATGTAGTGAAAATTTTGAAAACCAGTAAACCACCAAAAAGTAACATATCTTTGAAAGAGAGAGAAGCCTTGAAAGATCTAGGCCGGGATGACTCGATTGTGATCATACCCGCTGATAAAGGGAGAACAACAGTTGTTTTGAGCAAGGCTGAATATGAGGACAAAATGGAAAAACTAGTGTCGGACACGGATACCTATGTGAAGTTGAAGAATGACCCACTAAATCAGTCAAAAACAAACTTATTTCGAAACTCAAAGACATTAAAAAGAATGACAACATCCCCGAACATCTATACAAAAAACTTTATCCAACTTCGGAAAATGTACCCAAACTTTACGGCCTACCTAAGATCCACAAGAAGGATGCCCCCCTACACCCCATAGTGTCGAGTATTGGCAGCGTTATGTTCAACACCGCCGTATTTAGCCAACATTATTAGCCCTCTAGCGGGTAAGACGGAGCACCACATCGTCAACAGTGTTAACTTTGTTCAGAAGATCACGGGACTGGAATTACCACCGGGAACTAACATAGTATCGTATGATGTGTCGGCATTGTTCACAAGTATTCCTGTAGATAAAGCTTTGAAAGTGATTAAAGACAGGTTAGAAAAGGACAGCCAACTATCAAACAGGACTGAATTAAGTGTGGACTCAGTCTGTCAGCTTCTAGAATTTTGTTTGAACAGTACATTGTATTTATAGGGGACAATTCTTTCAGCAGAAGCAGGGTGCAGCCATGGGTTCTCCAGTCTCGCCCATCATTGCAAATTTATATATGGAGCATTTTGAGAAGGAGGCCTTAGACACCGCCAACAACCCACCTTCCCTGTGGTTCAGGTACGTGGATGACACCATGACCAAATTTCATGAGTATGATATTGAGCCGTTCTCCTCCCACTTGAACTTCATGGATGAACCGTTTTTGGACACTTGTGTTCACGTACACGACGACGGTTCCACCAAGGTTACTGTTTACCGAAAACCAAAACACACCGACCAGTACCTGAACTTCAATTCTAACCACCACTTAGATCACAAACGGTCGGTAGTTAGGACATTTTTTCACAGAGCAGAGAAAATCGTCACTGAGGAACATGACCAAAAGTCAGAAATCGAACACTGCAAAACCGCACTTAGGGCCAACGGTTATCCAGAGTGGATGTTTACGATCCCCAAGAAGAAAATCAAAACACCAACTGATAAATCCACAAACAAAAACCAAAAGATCAACATAGGTATTCCATACATCCGGGGCACGTCAGCAGCTCTGCACTGAACATTCAAGAAATATGGTGTCAACATGTATCGTCGAACATACAACTCAATCAGACAACAATTTACTCATGTTAAAGACAAAACAGACAAGTTAAAAAAGTGTGGGGTGGTATATTACATACAATGTGAACAATGCAAGAACGATTACAAAGGTGAAACAGGAAGATCATTGGACATAAGACTGAAAGAACATGTAGCCAGATCCAACTCGGCCATATATGAACATTGCTCCCACACAGGACACAAGATCGATCCCAACACTACCAAGATACTAGCATCCGAGGACTCGCACATCAAACGGCGGGTCAAAGAGGCAATTAACATCAGACCGTCACCAAACCGGGACGAGAGGGTTGGAACTTCCGCCTGTTGTCACGTGACCATCATACGTCACGTGACTCGGTCAACTGACCAGCACATCGCTGATGAAGACTATGTAAAAAAGTCGAAATATTCGAGTAGGTTCAAATGTTGCTCTGAGTTATGGAATTTATTGACTCAAATAATTATGTAATGTTATAGCAAAATAATATATAAGATAACCTAGAAACAGGTATATAAGAAAACGCAAGTATTTACATGTACAGGTAACAATAATGTAATAATATATGACCATACATAATGTGTTTGCAAATTTTATAATTTGGTACAAATCAAATTATATAGTTATCCTGATTCTGAGCTATCATTGACTGCGACTGCTCTGTCTTCGGAAAATACGCCTGTGATTTGTTTTGATTCCATTAGCTGTTGACGGTCTTTAGGCGGTGTTTCATATTCTTATTAAATAATTGTAGTTGGAAATAATTAAAAAAAAGTCTTCAAAAACTATTCGGAGCTAATTGGTAATGGTTGTTCGTGGGACCGTAGGGCGACGTTTATGTATTTGAATTTATATAGATTTGGTGTTTATCTAAACGTACAGACGATTGTGAGAATATTTAGGATTTACTTTGACGAATAGATTCTTATTAGATCTATTTAGATACTACTTAGTTTTAGAAGCAACGCAACAGCAGTCTAAATTGTTTGTGCCAAGCTTTGCAATAACAAATAAAAAGAAAGTTACACTTCAGCAGTGTCAGCATAATACACATTATTGCAGTATTTGGTCCTTCAGTGATGGCTTGACCGGATCAATTGCTTAACAATGTGGCGAAAACCAAACGTAATATATGCATAATGTGTTAGCCAAATGAATGTTATTGAATATATAACATTAAATAGTAATCCAGATTTTGAATGGAGAATTATCTGTCCTCGGGAAATACGCATGTGATTTGTTTTGATTCCATTATATCTGAACGGTCTTGAGGCGTGGGTTCGTATTCATATTTTATTATTGTAATTGAAGGTTATTTTAATAAGTCTGAAAACACTATTCGGAGCTTATTGGTTATAATTGTTCCTGGAATCCTAGGAAAACGTTTATTATTGTGCATTTATATAAAATCAGTTCTTATAAAAACTGACAGAATTGTGTGCGAATATTATTGATTTAAGTTGGAAAAAGGTTCTTATCAGATTTATTAAGAAATAACGTCGTTTGAGATACAATACAAAACTATACTTAATTCAGACGTTGTTTTTGCCCAGCCATGCAAAAAAAATATTATAAAAGTAAATATTTTGATGCGTCAGCAAGAGAAAACCACTTTTGTAGTATGTATTGTAGTATGTGGTTCTTTATTAATAGCATGTATGAATAAATTGTCAAAAAAGAGTGGAAAAAATCAAACGCACCACACAAAAATGCGCAAAAACACACCCAACTGAAATTCACCTGGGATAACCGTCTTAGAACGGAAAATACATGACATCGGGGGTTTCACAGAAATCTCGATTTGCCAAATATATTTAAGTGTATTAAAACAATAACCAACTATCATGACGATTCAACTGCTCTAGATTTTTCAATTTTCGGATTTCTTAAAAACTTTAACTATGCCATCAAGGCTATTGTTTATATAATTTAATTTTAATTTATTTTCTTTTAAGGGTTTGCTACGTTTCTTAATTAATGACTACTCACTTGCCTTGAATACTTTTAACCAGTGTCAAATCAGTTACGTGATAATTGGTGTGAGTCACCTTAAAGATTGACGTCACATTTTGTTTAAGTGGGTTACAATAAGCCACCTGGGCTTTAGACGATGATCATACAACTGCGTCTGCAAAGATTTCCCGAAAAAAAGTATAAATGTTTTAATGGATAAACCATTGAATCATACACAAAGAGAAAGTCGAAGTAGCCTTTATACATAATTGATTCCTGATTCAATTAAAACATAATAATACCGTGCAAGAAAGAGACGTGACATAAAGGTTATCGATTTTGGTTCAGCATGTGTTGTAATACAGTTGGAATTATATTGTTGCATGAAATACAATTGATACTGTATTAATTCATGCATTTTAGTTTTTCAATGAGTGCACATATTGAAATGTGAGTTAATTGCCGTATATATAAATTGCATCATCATCGTCATTATCATTTAAATAAATAACAAATTGAATGATGATTACCATACTCTTCGTAGAGGTGTGCAATTTATCTCCTGGCTTGTCGTAGGGCCGATGAAAGGAAACACAAGAAACAAACACCACGCCGTTCGGGATATAAACTCTACTGGAGGTTCAGTATGTCCTACGAATCGTATGGCTCTAAACATGGAGCCCTCGGAGACGTACATGCTTAAACAATTTTTCAGTATGAACACTCATGCTTATGTTTTAGTCATAATTTAATTNTTAGACGATGGTCATACAACTGCGTCTGCAAAGAGCTTCTATTTCCCGAAAAAAGTATAAATGTTTCAATGGATAAACCATTGAATCATACACATAGAGAAAGTCGAAGTAGCCTTTATACATAATTGATTCCTGATTCAATTAAAACCTAATAATACCGTGCAAGAAAGAGACGTGACAAAAAGGTTATCGATTTTGGTTCTGCATGTGTTGTAATACAGTTGGAATTATATTGTTGCATGAAATACAATTGATACTGTATAAATTCATGCATTGTAGTTTTTCAATGAGTGCACATATTGAAATGTGAGTTAATTGCCGTATATATAAATTGCATCATCATCGTCATTATCATTTGAATAAATAACAAATTGAATGATGATAACCATACTCTTCGTAGAGGTGTGCAATTTATCTCCGGCTTGTCGTAGGGCCGATGAAAGGAAACACAAGAAACAAACACACCGTTCGGGATATTAACTCTACTGGAGGTTCAGTATGTCCTACGAATCGTATGGCTCTAAACATGGAGTCCTCGGAGACGTACATGCTTAAACAATTTTTCAGTATGAACACTCATGCTTATGTTTTAGTCATAATCTAATTCAGCGGATTCTTGTTTTATTGTCAAGTATGTTTCATTTTTTTATAACATTTATTTAAGAAAACAGACAGAAGTGTGTTTTTTTTTTAATACTGGATACATTCATTTTTTATTTAGCATCACTCCTTGTGACAAAGTATGTGTCTGTATAAGCTGACTTAACAGCCGAAGGGATAATTCGTACCGTTGTGTAAATCCCGTTCGTTGTCTATTATTTTTTTGCTGTATCAGAAGAATAAATTTATGATAGAACGTCTTAGACAATTCATGAATATTTAGCATTTGAAATGCGAGCTTAAATGCGTAAAAACTACCAAATCCACATGAGAACGTGAACTGAAATGCGGTAAATATTCTTAGATTGATTGCATACATAAAGCTCCATAGATTAATGCTTTTGTTTTCATCAATTTGTTTTCATTTTATTTCAGTATGCTTTCATTTTCAATTCTCTGTCAATTCGCAACGTTATTTTTAAATATGAATAAACCTATCATTTTGAGATTTTATTTTGCGAGATGATAATACAAATGGAAACGTGTTCATTTTCCTGGACATGTTAACACATTAACACATTAAGACACCCACGCAAACACACACAAGCTAGACGCAAAAATGCAGAGAAAACCTTATTTTCATGTCTTCATCATCCGGCGAATGCTTTTTTTTTTAAATAAAATTATTTAATCGCCACACTGGGGTTGTTACATTTAATTCATTTTTCCTTAATCGAAAAATACACACATCCAAGTTTAAAACTTAAATATAATACCCAACTTTTCCAAATTCATAAAAAGAAAATCTTAATATATATCACAACATTTAACATCATACATAGTAGTTAGTAACAGATAAGTTCTTAAAGGAATCAAATCTACCTTATCTTTGGGAAAGAAATAAATGTATATTTATTGCATATGTAAAATAATTTGACAATTATCACTATAATTCACGCTATAAGTGACACCTCATACGTAAGATGACGATTTGTAAGGTATGATTGCATTTGTTTTGTCATCTTTACCTATAACCGTATTTGTAGTGGGTTGTTATAAGTTGTATCATACAGAATTTACGGAAATCTGTTATCGTGACAATTTCTTAGTAAATTAAGATTAATTATATAACGACAGCAATACTACTACAGCTTGATGAAAACACTATTTTGTATAACCTAATTTTGAAGGATATGGATGTTGTATTAAATATGATATCAGTATTCAATTATTATCGGAATTACTAAGACTGACACGACTAAATCGGGAAGTCTTTTAGACAGACAGATAGTTTATTCAGACGTATACAACATTACATCGTAATACATTTTGAGCATGCTTGTAACGCCAGTCATGATTGCAATAGTGTCACATACTATCGGCCAAATAAGCTAATGCTGTCAAAGATACGTGAAAGAAGCCTAATTGTAGACGGAACTTGAAACAACTTTCTTAATGCGTGTGTTCTACTTTAATATAATTGTTAAGCATACTATAGCGAAACTTGGTCCGAAATACTTTTACACAGTTATAACTCAGTATAAACACGGTGGCAGATTGCTACACATGTTCACACATTGCTACACATTGTTACACATTGATACTCATTGTAAATCGATATAAGAAATGGGATATGGTTCGAATTATTCCTCATTTACCTTGTTACGAATGGTAAAAATATTTGAAAAAATGATACACACATAAACCACAATCGTTTTGTTATATAACTAATGTCGTACTAAGTTGTGATCAGTAGATCTCGTTATTACCTGAATTAACTTCGAGAAAGTTACATCTTAATATGCTAAATGTGCATGTATGCGTTGACAGTTCGCAGTATTTGCTCCATCAAAAGCATTATAATATATTTGTCTCGCTATTTGACTAGCAACTTATCTATATTCATTCTGAGCAGTGATTAATATCCTGCATCCAAATTATTCATCGTTAATCTTAACTGAAACCTTGCATATCGTTCAAGCTTTGGAATTAATATTTCCCTTATAACATTTATTTACGAAAACAGACAGAAGTGTTTTTTTTTATTAATACTGGATACATTCATTTTTTTATTTAGCATCACTCCTTGTGACAAAGTATGTGTCTGTATAAGCTGACTTAACAGCCGAAGTGTTAATTCGTACCGTTGTGTAAATCCCGTTCGTTGTATATTAATTTTTTGCTGTATCAGAAGAATAAATTTATGATAGAACGTCTTAGACAATTCATGAATATTTAGCATTTGAAATACGAGCTTAAATGCGTAAAAACTACACAAGCCACATTAAAATCCCTTAAGTTATATTTTTAATAAAAAAAAAAAATGCTCAGGAAAATAAAGCAAATGTACACGCAAGTAATTGCAACCGAGAACATTTCAGAAATTTAGACAAAAGTTAGCGTGTATTGTTCATTATTGAAAAAAGTTTTTCTAGCTTTTGTTCCACTGCCAAAAACTTTAAACTAATAGTTAATATTGGTAGCCTCTATTGCAGTTGCGGTTGTCTTACCAATTAAATAACTTAATTAACTAATTCAAAACTGTCATAGGCGTTAAACAATTTTGAATATCAGTCCTCGTTATTGCAGTTGCGGCTGTCATACATAACCATCTAGAGATCTGTGCATTTCTCGTTGAAGTGTCATAATTCAATTTATAAATACACGTTTAATCCTTCTTAAAACCAAGGTAATATATGCATGTCTTATATTATTTTATTTTCTTAATTGGTTCGTTAGTTGATGCCATATTTATTATTATACTATTTACGCAATCTACCATCTCCACATTATACATTATGCAAACATACATTTTACTGCAATGAGCTGTGCAAAATTGTTACGTTCGTTTTCGCGCTGTTGCTAGTTGATTTAAACTGTAAAAGTTCACAACCGCTACTTAATTTAACCAGTGCTCATGCTATGCTTATATATCTGGATTATATTCTTTTATTACAATCGACCCTATATATATACAGAGAGAGATAATGTTACTTCATAAGCCCGATGTGCTTTCAGATAAACAAACAGCATATTGCAGTTTTACAAAAACATTTATGTTATCATGAAAACGAAAATTCCAAGCAGACGTTCTCCTATCAGGTCATTCGAATATTGGTTCTGCACAGTCTCCGATTGTCACTTACCGGATTTTGGAGCTGTTTGCCACACAGCAGTAACATGGGAAATATGTTATAGACTATAATAAATATAATTGTATATTCTTCATAAATATGCATAAGCCATGTGCATGCTTTCGTATGAATTTGCTTCACTTTTGCAAAGATTGCCTTGAAAAACACGAGGTGGATTGTGCGTACATTCCTGAGAATCACTAATGCCGTGTTGATTTCAAGGATCAGTCTGCCGTACAGAGTTAATTGGCGTGGTCTTCCTGTCTTTTTAAAAGACAAGCAATATCCCCAAATGTTCTTCCGTTAATGCTACGTGTTGTCCATAACGACACGGTGTAAGCTGCGAAATGCGCCTTGTGGAAATTCACCAATGGGAAATCGGATTTGTCAGATGAACGTAACCCCGAATGGCTCTTGATAGCATTATACCACGGTTATAGACATGCACGCTATTTCCTGGGTTTGAACAGGCCGGAATGTCAATATTATTTACTATTCATAAGACACTGTCCACAATCTGAGCTGGGCGAGGAATTGTTTATTAAGTGCATGAGCCTAATAAAAAGAGAAGTGACATATAGGTTATCAATTTTGTATCAGCATGTGCTGCGTTGTTATTAAGTTGGAATTATATAGTTTTATGAAATTGATGATGTATTGCTTTCAATGTTCAAACATTGTTTTTCTGCATAATGAATATTTCGGTTGGTGCCATTTAAATAACTATTACGTGGACATCCTTCGTGTTCATGTTTTTAAATCGCTTCAAACAGTCAAAATATCAAGGAAAATCGTGTTAAGAATATGTATTATAAATCGATTACAGTGACATTATCGCAACATAAAGAATGTATCGATATAAACGCCTTGTTAAAACATGTATGTGTTAGTAATTAAATAATTAACACAGTCATTTATTAGTTTGAGGTAAATTCCTACTTAGTTCTTACCATAAACGGAATCACTGTTTAATGTTTGATAATAAATTGTGTATTCAGATGAAGTTCTTACGTTATCAACTCTATTAAAGATATAGCGTGCCTTGGTTACGTGATGGAAAATTATGTCTGATTGTTAAGATTTTGCTGTCTGACCATTTCCCATCATTATGTCTGTATTCACGCCAGAAACTTACTAACGAATGTTTGGGCCAATGTTCGTATTTAGACTTCATTTCCGTCTTTCAACAGCAAAAGTATTCATGTTAATGGTTGATTGCAATCTACCAAAGCGACCATCGGAAAAAGGATTATGCAAAATCGTTGTATAGTACACTGGAAGTCGATTTTGTTCACACCATACTGTACTTTATTTAAACAACTGTTATGCATAAATTATCTTAATTTTAGTTCCTTTTGTGGCCTTTCTCTCGTAAACGGGCACAAAAAGAAGCGTTTAATTTATAATGTAGCAGTCTTTCTTTTCAATTAAAATATGTGAATCCTTTTTTAAACACATTTTTTTTCGTCGTTCTTACAGTTATTGTAACCGTTTTTAGATAGCAGTAATAATACCGAAAATATTATAATTAATCGAAAAGGTAAACAGGTCATTACATTTCTGCCTGCCAACTATTATATCCCAAACCAGTTCAAATAACAAATCTTAGGTGTTCGATCTACGAGTGTTATTATTTGTGACCAACAGTCTAACTAAATTGAAACCGACCAAAATGTATGCTGTATGCATAGTATGTTTTGTTATTTGTTATCATGTTTCCTACATACTACAGTAATGCATCAACGACGTGCATATGGATATACAAATCAAGATACATATATTTGTATGGTTTCCACAATGCAATTAAATGGAGTAATTGCAATTATGAGTCTCAAGAATACAGGGTCATCTAGCTTATCCCATCATAACTTTTCATATCTGAACGTACACAATTAAATGTTTTACATTTTACATCAAACGTAACGAAACAATTGTGTCTCATCATAATGTCTATTTATACCTATTTAATAATTTAAAACGATATCGAATTAAATATTTGGACTGATTACAGTTTTGACCCAGTTATTTTACAAGTAGTGGACACCGTTACAGCACAGGAAATACAAATCATGATATCGTTCGAAAGGAAAGTTTTTTTGGAGTACGTTTTCAAACAGTGGTTACAGTAACATGGTTGTCTTAATACTTGCTAAAGCACCCACAATACTGTGTAACTGATTAACAACTGAGATTAGCTTTAGTAAGAATAACTTAATCTCAGATTTCATTTCTTCAACATCAACATTAGTGCATACAGAGAAAATGAATTATCATCAGTAAGTACCTATTAGAACGCGTGTAATTTATCTTTCTCTTCAAAATATGTGAAATAAGCATTTGTTATTTGTTTCAGCAGCACAACAAGAAGCACAGATGCCAAAGCACATCAGTTGGTAAATTTTAGTACAAGCGTATATAATTGATCATTTTCATTACGTTCATAGCAATGTAACTCATAAGAAGAAAATATTAATAGTTTCATGACGTAAGTAGTAGCAGGATAATCATATGACGCCACAAAAAGACAGAATAAGGTATTCTGATTCGTGATTTCCCAGATAATACCGGTAAATACGCTTTGCTTTCATGTAAATGCCCTGTCAAATTATTGTTATAACCTGACGTGGTACTTGCAAATAGAAATATCATACTTTCACTTTGATGATTTGTTATTTAATGTACAGAGATTATATTTTACCATTTTAAAAATTATCAGTATCAATATATTTCTCTTTTATATTACCATACTACATACATGTACACCGTTTTGAACAAGTAATACGAATTCTAATAATTAAGGAAATTAGGTTTGCAAAATATGTGTAAACGTGAAATTTTGACATAAATGATATTTAATTATATAGGGTTGTATTAAATACGACTATTCTTGATACATCAATGTGTTAGCAATATATTCTGTTTTTTTTAAATTAATTTTAGGAAGTTCAGCTATTTATAGGTCTCCATAGTTTCTACACTTAACACATATTATTTGAGATGCCATCCCTTGCATGCTGAAAAAGGTTATTCTGTCAAATAATGAATACTATTATTTAAGGGAATAACATAGACCAAACTTCCTTATGTAATGAGAACATTATATGGCTGGTAAAAATCAATATTTTGGACAATTTGCATTTAGTGACATCTTGTCCAGAGAAATAACACTCATTGTGGTCTCACTGGAGGTATTTGACACTTTGGTTAAGAATCTCAAAAATAAATAACTGAAACGGTGTTGTGGACACAAATGAACATTTAACTCAATAACAGCATGATGCATATGCAACTCTTTGTGTTATGTCGACCTGGTATTCGAAAGCACAGCCTGCTCGAGGGAACAGTATGCTTGCTACATAGTTCGATACTGTTTGCTATATGTGTTGTTATATTTATGATCGTGAATTAAAAAACCTAAAAGGGCAACAACAAGGCTCTCAAATTGTTGTCCAGCAATAACATTTGGTAAACTTCACTATTAGAGTACGTGATTTTTTCCAAATGACAGCTACTTTCCGCAGTTGTATGGCTCAAACGTCTTTTATTCATTTCTCTAATTAAAGAAAGTATGCACAAAATGGTTAAATTGTTCTAATAAGGAACCCATTTTTACTATTATATTGGTAAGTAGGAACACATATAAGTAACGAAACTAAAGAAATAAATCACTGTATGTTTGCTTAAATTTTGAGAGATACTTCTATTCAATTATTTCTTCTTCTTTTACACGTAAATATTCGTAGACAACATTTTTAAATGTATATGCAATTAGTGTAGCACAGTGACGGGTCAAGAGACGTCAATGCAAGTCCACTATTTTCTTTTTATCTCACTCATTGAACAGTTGTGTTTTGTTCCAAACAGATACTACTAAAGATAAATCTTTACTTTAAGTGCAAGCTGGTTATTTTAAGTGGTTTCACTTACCTTTTTGTGAAATCCAGACAGTCGATGTCTTCTTCTGGGTGTTAAAGGAAAATGTCTAAGTTGGTTGTTGATTACTGTAAATAGTGCATTATTTCATTCATAGGATAATCTTAGATAAATATTTTCTGAAAGTGAAGTGTATACATTAAACTAATGGTACACACACACATCTAATATTGCCCTTAAACTTGTCAATTTATACATTTCTATCTAACCAAATAGATGCGTCCATGCAAACATAACAAACGCAGTATTCATCGTTTAAGCAGCTCTAAAAGGTATTGCAAATATTTCATAATGCGTTCAGCTTAATTGACAAGATTTGTTTTCGACAAATTCAGTCATGCAAATTTGATGTATGTGCAACTCGATCAATGTTGCAATTTGTTTTGACAAAATTGTGCACAATCTCATGCCTCGATGAATAATGCAAACATTAACAGAATGAACTCTGTGCCCGGCATTAATTCATGCTTACAAATGTTATAAACATGTTATGCGGATCAAGACATTGATGCTATTTTATGATCGACAAATCTTAAATTTTCGCCAAGTTTTCGCCCTCTGATGTTCCGAAGTCAATACGCTTTAATTCAGTTCTCAACACGTTTCAATGTTTAGCCCATTATTTTCATTTCCGCTACCTTACCGAAATATAACAATCTCTAGTCGTAAGACATTTACAAAAAATCTACAAATAACGGCATAAGGAAAATACAAAATGTGAGCATATGGTAAAGGCAAAAATGGCAAGCATAATGCTGAATTAAAATTTGCTATTGTGCTTTAATAATATGTCATCAACAAACCATGTCAAAATTGACTTTTATGTGTATTGAATAACAAATACGTTTCAGCTATTCATTTCTGAGATACTAAACCGATTTAAGTGTCAAATGTTTCCAGGGCAACAACAATGTATGGGTTTTAAGGTCATCAATATGTCCCTTTATGACGCAATGTATGTCAATTCTCCAGAATAATGCTTTTCATCAGCTTAATAATTTTCCCACGACAGTAGAATGTTGGGTTTACATTTTTTCCTCAAATTTTCTCTTGACCGATTTATGTTTTCTAAACGCGCGCATTGGGATCTAAAACGATACATGTTCAGTGCCTGAACTATGAAGGCAGCACAAGTGGGTGAACTTAACAAAAAAAGATAAAAGAAAATATTAAGATATCAACACTCACTTATTTGAACTACTTATATAAATATTGTTTACATAAAGCTATTGATTTATTACTATATATTAGTATGATACCATAAATATTCAAACATAATAAATCCAGAAGTCTATTACGAAGAAGATTAAGACATGAAGCGTTATGCAATAGTAGAGTAGCACTCCAGAATTATTGACGAAATACACTTTTGCAGAAATACTTTTCAATGGACAGCTTAGTAACCCGTATGAAACGACAATCGGACTAAAGGTATTCCGTTTTGGTTACACGGTTACCTCTGTTATGACGACTGTATTTGTTGGCGATGCATCTAGTCTATAATCCGCATTTACCTCTTCTACTTGTATAAAAGAACAACACATTTTGTGAACCTTGAACAAATTATTGTTGCTGAGATCATATAAGTAATGTTATGTATTAATATATAACGTTGCCAATTTGGTAGTCATCAAATTGATACACAAGCATTAATACACAAGCATCGTGAAACATGCGTGTTGGTCTAAGTCATGTTTTGTTGTTGTTGCACATTATGTTTATATAGCGGTTAAGTCAATAGCCCTGGGTTACAAGTGCGGGTTGGCACTGAAACCGCGGGAAAAATTCCCAACTGATATGCTCAGCAATTCCGCTCCAATGCGTTACTCCTGTTTTATGATTCATTGTTGTTGTGTTTGTTATGTGATATTGTCATGTGTCAAAACGTATGGCGATTGGTCAAGTGACTTACGCACATGACCTCGCAGTGATTAAAGAATTGATCTTCTGTTTGTCTCACTTTCATTATACGTACTTGAAGAAGGGTTACAGAAATGTGTTTTCCCGCAATACTTTTAAAGTAAGTTTAATTACTTGTAACCTTATTGTAACCTTATGTTCGGAACGCTTTTATAACTTAAAAAAGGAAATGTAAATTGTAATTTACAAACAGAATCGTGCTTGACGGCAATAAGTGAACGTTCGTTTCACAAAATGTGTGTTTGAAAAATTGCAGACGTTAAGGACTGAGACAATATTATCTTCTCGTTGGAGCTCAATTCTTACACACGGAATCAATCATTATTATTACTCTCGAAATTAATAAATAACGTTGCGAGCATATGGTGTTAGTCTCCTGTGTAAAATAATTGAACTACATTGCACAATGCTCTTTTCTCTTCGTCGCGTTGATGGCTTACCATAAACCCTCGAAATGAAACATTATGTTGTTGAAGGATACATTATTTTGATTTGGTATATTTGACACAAATATGATTAACAAAAACGGTTATACAATAAAACCGGAGCAATAGAACATTTTAACTTTAACATCGTTCTTAATATTTTCATTTTGGTTTGAAGAATAAATATACAATATGCGCTCGTGTATGGTTGTGTTTTAATATCAAAGAGGGATGGTGATTTCGGTCAGGGAAATAGATCATAGAGTACCTAAACAATATACGGCCAATGCTCTTAGAATGATGACGGAACACATGTTCGTGAACACGCTTTGGTCTTACATGAATAATTTAATATGCATATACATTTACATGATTGTAGTAATATACTGCACATTTTTAAATTGGCTGCTATATTTATATTATATCTATTTGCGAGCGATACTGACCTAACATGGTTTTGAACCAAAATATTGTATTGGTATGACTGGAACGTATTGTTCATGTACTTGTTCAATAATATCTGCTTTACCAGTATTTTATTGTTCATCGTATTGTTCATGTATTTGTTCAATAATATCTGCTTAACAAGTATTTTATTGTTCATATTCTCTATAACAAAATGTGTATATATTACTTGTATTATTCAGAGCATTTTTTATCGATAGCTATAAAGAAACAGATGGCATATAAAACATTCCAACTTAATGTAATGTAACTATTGAATTAAATATTTATTTTAATTTATTCAACGCTAGGGTTTTCATTACACAATAATTAATACATACAATGATTGACAGTATTATACGTGAAAGAGTAGCGTTGCTATTAGCAAAGCTAGTATAACCTATAATTAATCACCCCGATGTCTTCTTGTATCGAAGGTTAACTAGACACAATCCGTTCTTAAGAATACGAAATATATTCGGTTATTTAAATGCATATTGTTCTTTTTCGGAAATAAAGTGTTGTTTACAATGCGATACATAAAAATTCTTAATTTAATTCATGCGACTTTTAAATCGTTATATATCCATGCACATTAATTAAATATCTCCAAAAAATAACAAAGCACACTGACGTTTTATTCTCTTTTATGATGTAACACAATTACAATACATTAGTATGGTGATAACGGATCAGTACACTGTAACTAGAAAATGTTCTTGTTTTCTAATCAATGGTTGAAATTTCGTAAAATTGGCATGAGCCTGTAGAACACTATATTTATTAACTGCTATATATTTATTAAGTGTATAAAGATATATGCATCTGAATTATTCGTGTTCTACTTACGAGGATTTTAATTGCCTAACAAGGACATTGTTCATATGTTTCATCGTGTAATATATGATAATAATTAAATGTCAACAAAACAGACAATAAATACACAAAAATGTATACGTCTGGAGTAACCGCCTTGGATCGGTGAATGCATAACACATTGCGCTTAGTGAACAAACAAGTGTTTAAAAAGTTAATTGTAACACAGTGTCTTGATGGACACGATGTTTTATCAAAAAAGTCAGGGTTACATTTGCACATAATCGGTTCACATGTTCGAGGTTTGAAAAGATGTCGTGCTCGTGTTAATTTAAGTTAAGTTGAAATAGGTTTCTGAGTATAACTTATGCTTTGTTTTCATTATAATTCAGTTCCAATCTGTTCCGACTGTGCAGTTTATTTCATATAGCTGTCCGCTGTTTAAAAGTATAAGTAAGCACCAATTATTAAAAAATATTTGTCTAGTCCACCGCATACATTGAGACGTATACAATCGTTAATATGACATCAAGCAGTGGTATAGGTACCGTCGGCTGCACCTTTCCATCATGTTAATTAATTGTCGTCAAATTAAGCGCAAAAGCGCGTGAATTCTTTAAAATCGTCCTAGTTGATTACAACATTCTTTCCGTTTAAGCTCGGAGTAAAATGTTTGGTTCCGTCAGGTTTGCAATCTTCCCGAGCCGCTTCCGTCATTGCCATCAATTTATGCCTCACATGGCGGTTACAAGGTTCATGTTTCTATGTTTTAGCTCCTCTAATTGCAAATATAGGCGACGGAATGTTTCCTTAAATTAAACAACAGGAAATCGGATAAAAGGGAAGCTTGTGATTGACTTTACAATTCATTCAACATTGAATAAATCACACAAAGTAACATGCGATTTAAATGTTCGAAAACGCGATGACACGCTATCGATGCCGATAGTGTCGGATACTTACTTACACATAAGACACGTAATTATGATATTCAGTATATTGAACAATTATATTTGATGTTTTGCGTCGTACTGAGTGTGTAACTTTACAAGCAATACTGCATGTTTGTAAAAATAAAATACGTGTAGGTGTAGCTTTTGATTAATATTTTGCAAATGTTTCATTATACAAAAATAAATCAATTAATGTTTCACAGTGCTGCATATTGACATGTTGTGACGGACGAAATAACCAAGTTTTTTGGACAATCCAAAGATAATAACTATTATGCTGACTTGCATAGTAAAGCTCGTTGTTTTCGCTACTCACATGCGGTAACTACAAGTTTACAATCAAAAGCTGCAACATAGATAGTAACCATCTTTTTTACCTCAAAATATGCACCTTACGAGATTTAGAGTACAGTATTAAAATTATTGATATTAATCAAGAAAGTCAAAAACCTCTATATTTCTTTTGATTACCATACTTTATTATTCCCAGGGGGGTTTTAATACACGTACAGTTCTCAATATAATAAATCTATTAATATCTATTCTCATGCCAATAAAACGTGTACTTTATACTCTATGATTAGGATGAAATAAATTATTCGCTTTAAAATATATTCATAAATAACGATCTGCAAAAACAATCTGGAAATAGTTCACGAGGCCAAAGGCGGTCACTGAGAGTCGCAAACGACCATTCTAAATGTATTATCTCGATTCGACCTTTCCTTTCATAGCTATTAGGTTAAGTTTTGCTTTAACACACTGTATTTTTAATTGAAGTAAGCTAGACTGGGTTAATTGTCTGAGTTATTCAATCAGTACTTTATTATTTTCAACCACCCCGTTGTTCTTGAAATATAGCGCTTTCAAAACCTGTGTGCTCGCAATTACCGACTCAAGTTTGATTCCGTGTCAACTAGTTTTATTACAAGACACACGTAGCATCATGCATTATGAATTAACGCCAAGACGTAAGCTTATTCTGTTCAGCAACTAAACCTGTTAAAGGCAAAATTAAACTCCAGAACTATTATCAGAGGAGAAATTCTGGTTTACCTCTCGTAGTCTTTTATGTTAAATGACAAATTATCGATACAATTGAGGACAACATATGCAAAACAAACATTTAAATAAAACGATCATTGAAACTGGAGTAACTTCCATTGAGCGTTTTATTCACTACGTTCGCAGAATTTTAAGATTTAAATCGCGAATTAAATGCAAACTGTTTGCACTTGTTTCCGTTCAGTGGAGTGTTTATCAGGATAAAATCCGGAACTGTTTCGTACAAAATTATGTTGTTAAGGAGAGCCTTCATTGAAACAGGATGTACCATTAAAGCGGAAAATTGTCCTAAATAAGCATTTTGGGATTGTACAAGCTTAAGTTAGACGACATGTATGTAATTGCATTTACATTGTATCCGATTCTCCCACGAAACGCATGAAATGATTATCGGTAACACTTCCCAGAATTTCGTAAATTCAGGATACATACTTTTGTAGAAACAACTATTGTAATTCTATAATGGGTTTCAATTGAATTTCAGACTTGTCTGTAAAGATTTTCCTCAGTTATTTTCAATTACGAGGGGCTTTGACCCACACGCTGCAGTTAAGCCGTGATGTTTACTACAATTGATATCCTACAGACTGACGATGCAAAAAGTGTACGAAATCTATCCATTTTTGCTTTTAAAGATTTTAAATTGAGTGCTGACTTTTATTATCAATAGTTTCTCTCCAAGTGATTTCAATTATTTATCTACTTTATACAAAAATACAATATACGATAAAGTGTATACAAATATGTTGTATTAAGATTTTGATCTACGTTCTGTTAAAAATTCTGTACATCATTGACCATTTGTGTATATATTGTGTTGTTATATGTGTTAACGCATGGGATTAAAGCCTTATGTAAGTTGAATAAACTCTAAACTCTCTTATTTGTATACTCCGTCCTTCGAAATTTCATTTAAAGATGCCCAATTATTTCATCCTGATCTTAAAAGATATGTTACGAACGGAATGCGCCGTGCTGTTCTTCAACAGTTCTTGCGTCCATCATAACATTCATATAACGTGTAATTATTATAAGAAACAAACTAAAAACAACTGTTTGTGAGATGTTCAAGTAACATATTGATGCTTTCGTGCTTGTAATAACGAAATCGACCACACATATTTAGTATTTTTATTCCATAATATACTAAAGAAATGTACACAACAAATTTGAATGAAAATCGGCCACATAACATGTTTGACAAAGTGGTGATCAAGGATCGATTATGCGGAGAACTAGATAACGTTAATGTCGAAAAGCGACCTTTCGCCCATGATTATGTATGTAGGTTTAGAAAACATATCCAAAACACGTGTCGTCCATTATATTCACGTATATGTCATCGTTATTTACATAACAGGCATTATGGTCTAGTTCGTATCGTAATAGAAACATTAACCCCATGAAATCGATAAATGTTTAGCTCTATCTTAAAGTACCTGAACACTGGTTTGCAGTGAAAACGCCTTTTTTCAAAAGTATTCACTGCAAGCCAGTCTTTGATAACAGCTTATTACAAACGTATAGCTCAAAGTATTACCGGTACATCATTTTGCAATTTAACTTAAATACATAAGTTATTTTTCATATTCCCAGCATACTTCAATAACTGCATTAATTATCATACGTTTAATATAATGTATAACTATTACGTCCGTATTTTCGTGTAATATAACCATTTATAATATATAATCTTAAGTTAGCTAAATGTTACATGTTCAGTTTTGTTAATTGGCCCACGTGATGTCGAAACAATCATTAAGCATTAATCAACATATTTAAAACATAAAATTAATGTCTTATATGATATGTGATAAAATGTCCGACATTCGTTTTTATTTATTTGTTAACAATATTGAATCAAATTTGCAAGTATTACATCAGACCAAGCTCTCCAAATTACTGACACAATCTCATAACTCGTTTAAAAATATAAAGTATGAAGCGATAACTTAAATCCGACCGTGCGCATCCAAACTTTACATTTGTTTTATTTAGTTTAGAAGAATATCTTTATTTTCCCTACGCATTGATCTAAATTGTATTTGTGTAACCTTCAAACTATGATACAGTGTTGTATATGTTTAAATGTTTGAACATTTTTATTAAAACATGAATATATCATATATTGTACATAAACATACAAATAAAATATGAGTCATAGAACTGTACTACAAACATTATGATTCTATGTTCGTGTTTCTTTCGCATAAGTGTACGTACTTCACTACAATGTTCCTTAACACAACAACACGCAAAAATCACTCAGAACAAATGAATGACTCTCTTCGATCTTTAAAAATTACAACGGTCGGAAACATCAAACCATATAACTATTTAGCAAGGTTATATGTAGAACACGTAATAAATCTCGATGACATGTACACATAAGAACGTTTGACATGCACATTTGATCACTATTTCAAAGACACACAACACTGACCTCGGTATCAGTCGTAAGAAGCTCAGAATCGCTTCAGGCTTATTGTTTTGTTTCTTACAATTTCAAGACGTCAACCTCTAATAATCCAGATGAGACCAAATTTCAACTCGGCCGCAATATGTATTGCTGTGTTGCCTTATGTGTGAAATACAAAAACAAAACACAATACTTTGTGTTTTTTTTTAACACAACTGATGATGTGAATATAATAGATCTTTCGTTATAATGATTACGTCTTGAATGATTGTGTCAAGCATATATATGTGTTCTTATTATACAATCGGCATGCACAAGTACGGACTTATGTGAGGTGTGAGCTGAATATCGACCAGTAGTAATATTTCTACGTTTCAAGACATTCACACGATCTTACTGGCTAGGTTATGTCTACTCGACACGGACGGTTTCTGGAATGGGATATGAGATATGATGCCACATATTATTATAAAAGAAACACCTTCTCATCCTTATTTATGGCATGGGACATAAACTAAAAAGTACGTCGATACTAATGAGGGCTTTGTTCGACTTTAACCGTAAGTCAAACGTCTTTATATGCTAATTGATTTAAACTTATAGCCGAGCAGTTAATGTGCTTTGTTAATATAGCAATTCTTGTAACTGAATCCGGAATATAAAATATTCAATCTTGTGTCTGGGAAATGGAAACTCTCTTTGCAGACGTTTTTTGTAAGATCATCGTCTAGAACCCAGGTCTCAAATTTTATCACACTTAAAAAAAAGAGTTAAACCAACCTTTGCTGTAGCGTTACTGCAGCTGGGCTAGATGTCAAACACATAATGCTACCCACCAGGTTCGTTCGACAAATGACCAATATTCACTTTCTGAAGGTTCCTATAAGCCAGTAGTTTGTGATAGCATCATGTTGAAAATCATAACGACTTGTAATATAAGAAAAAATAGTATCAACGTCCCTCTTAAATAGGTATAGTTTAGTATGAAAGACTTATTAATATGAGTGATTACCTTGCTCTAGTATTGCTTTTAGAAATGGATTGTGTTTATCGTTGAAATGAATTCAAATGAAACCGTTTTTACAACAGTATAAAACAGTGTACATTAACCGAACATGTAGTTGTATCGCAGTCTTATACATACTGAACCATATTTCTACAGTATCGTAATGGTTTTGGCATTTTACGTTGTCTGTGCATTTGTATTCTATATAATAGTATATGTAGTTTATACTTGTTCTAGTTCCATATGATCCTGCCACGAAGTTACAATTTTGTTATTCTGGTTTGCATAGGACCATTTAAATGAAAAGAAATGCATTATCCTGTCTTCCTTTTTCATTTTAATTGATGTGATGCTAGGCGGTTATTGTTAATATACACGAAATATTTTTTTGGTCAATGCGACGTCTTCTTTATTTTGTGTTTGACGCACTGTTTGGCAATTGGTTTCTTCATGCCATAAATAAAGGACAAATACTGCAATAATATTTCCCTCATGCTGATGCAGCGGAAGTTTTACTTGGTTTATACTCGTTATTTCAAAGCTTGGCAAAACAATTAAGGTTGTTCTTGTGTTGGTTCTCAAACTAATCAGTTTCTTAGTAAATCTTATTAGAATATATTTTCCAAAAAATATCCTTAATATTCTTTTGTCAGTTTAGATTAGAACCAAATCAATATAAAGTAACATACATAAACGTTTCCTCGGGTCTCACAAACAATCATTATCAATTATCGCCGAATAGTGTTTTCAGACTTCTTTAAATAAACTGCAATTACAATAATCTACTAATAATAAGAAACCCTGCCTTAAGACCGTAAAGAGCTAATTGAATCAAAACGAATCAAATGCGTATTTCCCGGAGACAGAGCGTTCGCAATTAAGAATTTGGATAACTATTTAATGAAATATAGTCCATAACATACATTTGGCTACCAAATTAGATAATGTTAATGCTGGCGTTTATTGTATATAACATTGTCTGTTTTATCTAACGTAGTATAGTATTATAACATTATAGAAATAATTGTATTCGGATCATACATTTTTTATTTAAAATGGCATAATGAATATTTAATATGACTGGCAAAAGTAACTGCAGACTATTCTCTAGTGTGTCAAACCAAAACTAGAAGATTTATGTACATTGAACAGCGCGTTTTGCCGCTGTAATATTAACGGCCGTATAGGAAAAGTGTTTTCTTATGATGTAGTGCTGTGTTGTTAATTATGTTGTTTTGAAGCAAAATCTAGACTGCTAGGAATATCGAGTTCGGAAAGTTTATCGAATACGGAAAGTTCTAACAATATAAGGAATGCCTTATAAACGAAACGGTGGAACACAATGAAGGCTTTCTTACTAACGAAACAAAGGATTGTATTGTTAACACATAATATTATTTCCTTAAAAACAAAAGGGAGAATAATCAAAGAACAAGATAATTCGAATACTTCCATTTGCAAACTAAGAAAGCAAATATAAATGGAGGCCAATACTAAAAATTAAACAATAAACAACTTCTTCATGTGTTTGTTGTTTTTTGTTGGCGTCTTTATAAATTTCCAAAGCAAAATTAATAATGATGCCCGAAAATCAATTTTCAAACGTTTTTACAATGGGTTCATTGATTTGAAGTAATGTCATAAAATTAGTTTCATAACTATTTTCTGAGCTGTGGGTCGAACGGTTGCATATGAGCACAGCTTGATGTTGTATTCCATATTGTTTGAATTATAGCTAAACTCTAGTGTTCTTATATTGTTTATATGTTCTGAATAAACAGTGATTATATATTTTAATATTATCATAAGTAACATTACGTGTGTGTGTTTTTTGGTATACAAATATGCATAGCATTACTAAAACCCATTGTATGTGTTTGCTGCAATGTGAAACTTTTAAACATTTTGTTCAAATATCAAAAGCAGACGGAAAAGAAAAATACTTGAAGTTTCGATTTCGGTGATGGAATCAAATATTTACATGACGTTTTATTGTTCCAAACACTTTTATACATATATAACTTGCACCTTTGAAATACATCATTTCAACCACCGTATTATCTTTAATTGCATGTTAACGACCAAATCACACTACCAGGTCATTTCAAAATAAATGTACTCTGTATAACCACCGAGTAATTGGGTTGCTTACGAAATGATTGGACAAAATAAACGTTATTCGTGATTAATATATCGCAATTGTCACTAAGTGGCTAATGAGGAATCAATATATTTAAATTTCGATTTTATCTTAACGTAACTAGTGTTTTTTTTATAATCTTTAAGCAAACTAAAAAAGCAGATTTCAATTCAGTTCTATCACTGAATTTAGTTGTGGTATATGTCATGTACGATTTCCAAATATGTGCATTTTAATCTAAGTGAATTAAACCTTCAAAAATATACAAAACAATACTTTGATTTGTATTAAAGTATTTAATAACAATAATGTCATTGGAAACTCATTTTTTATTAAATGCTCCAACGTTTTGTTTTGTAAATTTGTATAATAAACAGACAGTCTACCAAGCAAGACTCATATCATATGAAAAGAAAAACATTACATAGATAAAACGTGTGTATGAGAATGGTCTATATTTTAAACGTACAATTGTGGTTTAACATTAATTGTACTACCTTTGTACACGTTGCTAGTGAATTATGTGCACGAACACCCCGTGTAAAACCGATTTGTTGCATTTATCCTATATAATTGATCAAACCATTGAAATTAATTTCAGGGCTTGGCATTAAACAGCAGTATGGGCGACAAAACGTATTCGTAGTTAAAGTGAGATAAACGAGTGAGATAAAATATTATCGAAAGTACGAGAACCTTTTTTTTAAATTTGACATTTCACATTAACACAAGTGTTCTTTTTAAATTATCAATACATAACTCGTGTTTAGTCATAATTTACGTCGATATGGATATACTTACTATTTGATTTTTCAAGAACATATCCTCAAGAGCTGTTACAGAAACACAACTATTTAAATAGAAGCGCATATATATTTGTTAATAAATTTAAAGTGGTTCTTTGCCCTAACGAATATTGTCTCAACTTCAATTGCCACGTGTTTGATACTCCATGATTAGGCATTAAAGAGACTTGTTCAAAGTTTATCAAAATAAGAATGTTTCTACTTTTTGTCACAGATTAAAGAAATCATTGAACAGTGTAAATCAGTGTGTGATATAAAACTAATGCCGCAGACTTATACTAAATATACACTTTCGTTTACTAAAAAACATCGTTAGAAATTGATAAAATTATAAAGCGTCTCAGACGCGAAACGATCTAAAATATCGATTTCTTGTGGTTTCGTTGTATGTTGTAACAACACGCGGATAGTTATACATCGTATAAAATAAATGTCAACCCATGTGCAGACGGATGGTCAGAGCCGCAATAATGTAGTCTTAAAGATTCAAAGACGACCCGAAAATAAACTCTAGTTTACACACATACACTCGTGAAGACGGATGGCTGAGTGGTTTCAGCGGTTGGCTTTTTGTCCATGGGTCAGTGGATCGAGCCCTGGTGTGGTTTACCTTTTTTTATTTTTTTGTTTTTATTGTTTTACTTTTGTTCTGATTTAATATTGTAGCTCTTTGGGCAATTTAAAGCATTTAATGACAAATTCTAAAACATGCCTAAATCTATGAACAAGTCCCTTTAATAAAGCTGAATATTTCTTTGACCCAATACTGCTCTTATAATACACTCATGATATTGACGAAGACTTCGACAGTAGGACTTCATGCGCTCAATAAACAAAGAATTACCATTCACAGTTTGAGGGCAGTTCCCAGTGACAATTTATCTAAATAGTATTGGCATTTTCGCCGGTTTATTTCCCGGAAATAACTAGCATGTCTGTCAACATGGAGAATACAATCATCAGCCATTTGTAAATACATGTAACTGGAAAACATGTTGCATTCACTAAGAGCAAAAACAACCATGTTTAGCAGTTTGAAGCGTAATTATTTTCTTTACAAGAATATAAAACATGTGTGCATAAACAAGAAGAACTTGAATTAATAGCTTGACCACGTTTTGCTTGCGACATGTTTACACATGGGTATTTTATAGACAACATACGCGTTATTTTTCCACAACTATTTACAAATGCTGTATTGATTGCACTTTGCAACTTAAATTATTTCAAGTTC
>VMBQ01000649.1:77293-201221 GCA_007657795.1 Dreissena rostriformis
ATATATGCATTTGCATCTAATGTGTAATCAGTTGAAATAATTTATTTATTTATTTTCAATATCACGAAATAGACATGCGGACTACATGTTGTTGTTCAGTTATCTAAATTGTTAAGATATAATTTATTGTAGAGGCGTAGAAAGTTAGTTTTGCAAACACCCCATTAGAAACATTTAGTCAAACGTTTTGGACCGAATAGCACCGTTTTATTTAAGATAAATGCAGATTCATTTGGACCGAACATAGAAATCACAACTTGGCATGGCAAATATTAAGATATGATATACCCCACATAGCAGTATTCAAAGCGCATAAGTCTCCGTTAAATGTTTCCATTGGCAGATACAACCTTGTCCTGCCCACTTCACTGGAAATTTCAGAATTATCCCAGATAGGTTTTGATATGCCTTCATTAGTCTATAACCTTTACTGCGAACGGAAGTAAAGTAGCCACACATCAATACGATTGATTGTGATGGCGTAAGTAATAAGTACTCTTAACGTTTTCGCGAAAAAACTTCCGACATTTTTTAACGATGAAGAATGTTATCAATAGCCATTTACGATTTCTTCGTATGCAAACTGTCATTTTGGACACATGGTGTATTTTGTCAATGCACAGTACAAAGATAACACAGTGTTGTGTGGAAAACATGTTAAATCAATTTAGTGGAAGAGAAGTTAGCAATCTTTTATGTCTTCCAGAGGAGACAGCAGAACTGCGTCAATCCATTGTGTAAAGAAAAAATGATCCGAAACAAATATAAAGCATTAACCAAAACATTTTTGCAAATGGACATATAATTCCCCGCGTGTTTCAATGGTAATCGTTGCATTTATGTTTATACATGTATACGGATGTCCATGATTTAATTCATATATAAGCATACCTATGATTTGTGTAAACGTACTGGAACTTAGGTTTAGCGTCTCAAACATATTATTCTTAGGTCAGTTTTGTCGCACACAGGTTTACAATCCGGCAAAAGACAATCTGAGATTGTCAAAACATACCATAAAAGATTGTTAATTTGCTTGTCCAACAAGTTGTAAGAAATGTTGTATTGAGATTTCATACTTTATTCAACTTCTTCAAGTTTATATAAAGACATGTTTAAGAAAGGTCGGAAAAAGTGTTATTTTAAAACATTTTATAATGAACAATTGAAGCTAGTGATCTAGAAATGCTTGAAATTTAGAGATTTGCAAATAATACAGCAAGTGCTGTGTAAATAATTGTATGTGGATGAAACATATATTCGACTTTTCTCGGGACTATTTTGTTTGACAATATTATCTATATACATCGCTAACACTTTAGTGTATTATAGTTTATTGTTGGAAACTAATTGTATACTAAAAACTTTAAAACCTCCTCATCGTTTCAAAAGATGTTCGATACAAAAGACAATATAACTCTAACTCTATGTTCGTAGTATTGTATTCACGAGTCACGTTTCGGAATTGATGATTTCGGTCTGCATTGGCACATTTAATTAATTTCGTCCCAGACGCGCGTTTGGTTTGTGATTTATACTGGGGTAAGTGCGAGGTTCAGCATGCCCTACAACTGGTTTTAATCTGAAATAAATTGAATTGATCGTTTCAATGTGGTGACCTCTGTTTTAATCATTTAATGTTTAGAGTTGGTGTTCTGTTTTGCAACATGTTGATACGAACAAGACATGTCTCACCTGATAGAGTCCAATGAAAACTTGTTTAAATCTCAGGTGAAATGAATAGCCATAACACGATAAACTTTCGAATGCATTTTAATCTAACGTATTAGAAATTTAAGTAATTGAGTAAACGATTATTTCCGCAATCACGAACGTTCTGTTGACAATAAGCGGGAAACTAAGTACGTCCCATTAGAAGAAGCATGGGCGTCCAATTGCGAAAGTTTCCTAAAACAGTTTGATTGTTAACACATTGGTTTTAATTAAGCACATTGGAAGGGACATTAGAAGTCTTACGTGTGCACGACACGCATTATTCAGTTTAAGATTGATTGAGTGTTATTTTGACCAACAATATTAATCACTGTTTGACATGGCGAATTATCAGAAATGATATCCGTTTAACGAGCTGTGCGTACTATACGCGAAAACGGAACTCTGAACCCGTCATTCAGCAAACACTACCTTATTAACCTAGTGCTCCAGAATATCCAGTTTCTCCCGATCTTTTTAAAGATTTGTCCGCATTTTGAGAGCATAAATAATTATCACATTTAACGCCTTAATGCAAATATAGCAATAATATAACCAAAACGCTCTAGTTCAACATTAAGACTGTTCCTCCAATAGTTATAGTTAAGTTATATAAACAATTCGAAAATTTGGTTCAATAAATGAAATAACAGGTAAAACCATTCATCTCATGTCAGCCAATAAAATGGTATAAATAACTTGGAAATAAGTATTGAGCGCACATGCTTTATTTATAAACCGAACAATTAGCAATGTATGTAGCTACGATAAATGTGGAATTTTAAAATATTAACGTCTTTATACGTACACGCAATACAATAAAAAGTATAATTGGGCTCTGTAACTCAGAAAACAAAGAGCGATATCCCGATTTAATTAAATTAATAGTTTACAATGCATGATTATATTATGTTTATTGTATAATGAAACGCCGATATCAAGTAAATATAAGTATTAATATATTTAAAAAAAAATATGTAATATATTAATATCAATTAAACGGAATGTGTATACTTATCTCATGCATATTATTGCAAATAAATAGTTTAACGTCACCAATAAAGCCGCCTGCATCCATTTCCAGAACTAAAAACAGACAATGCATTATTTGTCTGTAATTGTAATTCAACCGATCAAAATATAAAACTACGTTAACACATTGATCAAATATCAACACTATGCCAAGAAGTATTTGCATATTTTGTTTTCTTGCGAAAGCTGCGAAATCCTCTGGATTAGGTTCTTTTAGAAGCAGCGGTTCAAACTGTACATTTTGAGGACTGATTAAGCTGTGGTATATGTGATTGTACAATTTCAAACAAACGTATTTATCGGATGGTAAAATTCTGGGACATTTAATAAGACAAATGTCACGTTGTCAATCTATGAAAAGATTTCTTTAACTACACTATTCATAATTCCATGATATGACTTTGTATATTCCACCTTATTAAGCGTTATGAAACACCCGCTATATTTGACCCTATTCATACCGTTATAATACTGACTCGAGATCGAAGAAAGATTCCCTTCTAGTTTCACTCAACAAACAAACCCGTATACTGCACAGCTTGTAAACAGTTTCCAACGGTAACTCACCTTAGATAGTATTAGAAGTCTGGCCTGTTAATTTCCCGCAAAAACGATCATGTCTACAAACGTGAATACGTGTCATCAAGGGCAATCACGAGATCTTCGTGTGACAAATCTCATTTCAGATTCATGGCGGTTTTCGAACGATCGCACCGCTTGACTATGAAAACAAAAACAGAGACAAGAAATGCAAGCAACACAGAATTTCGCATGGATTCAGAGAAAGGAAAACTACGCCATAAACGTCCTCAACAAAACAAATCATTTCTTTCATTTAGTCATCTTATGGTTAAGATTATTAATAAGATTTTTTCTTCTCAAATTTGTTTGTTAACCAAATGTTCTTCCATAGTATGTGTCTTCTTCTGAATAATTTCGTTTGTAGCATACACAATGTGAAGTATAAACATTTGTTTCGTGTTTGCTAGCTTAAATATTTTCATTGTGTTAAAACAAAATGTTTGTTTGAATCATTGTCACATATTTGAGTTTGTCAATGCAAACAAAACTTGCTATTTTCATCCCGCTTTGGAAAGCATTTCTCTTATTCATTAGTGCGCATGGGCGTATAAGATAATCATAACATTGGTATATATTTATGGCTAAATATCTGAACACGATTTGACAATCTGTGACATTCACTTCATGAATTTCAGATTATTAAAGGCGAATGTGTATTTTACCCCTATGTACTCAAATGAAATAAATCTTTTCCAGCACAGCTCATGGCCAGTTTACAATTGCAATGTCTCTTAAATATTAATGACTTCTGGCCTGAATAATACCCATAAACAGCGTGCATGTCTACAAACGTTGAATAATGCTTTCAAAAGCTATTCGCGAAAGCTTCCTTTGACAAATCTGGTTTCTCAGCAATAACTAAGAGGAAGAACATTTTGGGATATTTCTTGTCATTTAAAAAGAACCGAACATGAGGCTTTAGGAATCCTGTCTATATTCAATGAAGATTCATTCACAAATAAATTGTGTTGAAACCAAATTTCCATTAATGACTTAAGATAAAAACAATATATAATAATAACTCTATACATTTAGGGTTAAAGAAAACAAAAACTCAAACAAATGCAATCATACTCAAGATCACAAAAGCAGATTAAATAGAGTAAAAGACTTTATAAACCGAAGAGCATATCATGGAAATAAAAGGACTGGGACATTGAATTACAGTTATTGGCAAACAAGATCAGAAGAAAGATTGATGAATAAATAGTCTCTTTATAAATATGCCACAATTTGACGACGTGACTAGATTTCGAGTTGTCATCTTACCATCTTTAACAACATATTTCAAAGACAAAGTGGCATTCACGTAATATATGCATTAACGAACTATAAGCAGCATGATAATTCAATCTGCACATAACAACAACTGCAAAAATGCAATTTAATATGCTGCCCTTGCCTAGACTGGTTTACGAAGTCCAAAAAAGTAAAAACGAATTGATAAAAACAACATTTGTTATGTAGTATGTAGTCATGAATATAAGAAGCATGAAATTCAATGCTTTACTTGAATGTATTATTATTCTGCTCTTGTCTAGACTGATTTACGAGTTCTTTAAAAATTCATATCGCAGCAATGAAAGTATATATGTGTGTATAATTTCAACGATTTTATTACATGTCTTACTTTACACATAATAAATAATGCTACTGTTAGTTCTAGGTTGCGTATAGCCGATTATAGCAGTAATAACATGCTTAACTCAAGCAATACTGCAGACTGCAATTTCTTCCTAAAATGATAAATCAATTTGCATATGTCAAGCTTAGGGAGATGCACCGTTACAAATCGATAAACCGACAAAAGGCATGCGGTTCTTTGAATCGAGTCAACAATAGTGTTGCATTCATTAATCCGAAAAAATAAATACTCAAAATATCAAACTGTGAATCTGCAACTACTTTTAGTTTGTAATTAGTTTAATCACAGAATCAATTAAAAGCAATAACACATCGACAAATGTAATTGCTTCAGCGTAAATATAGGTTTCTGCGCTTCAAATGTACATGTACATGTAGGTGTATATTTTTTTGCACTCGATCCGCCGCGTATGTATGCGGCGAATTTATTCCGCGAAAGTACGCGAGATTAATACAGACTCGGCCTCGTTGCGTGGATCGATGCCGAGGGTCGCGGCGATACGCCGCGTAAGTACGCGCGCGGTCGTCGAGTACTAAAAATTCTGTTCGTGGCGAAGCCGCGGACTTTGTTGGTTCCGCGTGGGCTGTACTGTACATCTTATATATAAGGAGCCACTATAAGAATGATTTTCTTTATAGTTGTCAAAATGGTAAATTAATTTAAATATGCAATACATATATATTTATTAATTTACTGAAGGCAACGTAGATTTGATTCCTTTAAGAACGACTCCATTATGAACGTCTATATATATTATGTTAAATGTTGTAATACATATTTTAAAACTTCTTTTTATACACTTGGGTATGTTGGGCATTATAATTATATAATATATATTTATATAGTTTAAACTTGGATATGTGTATTGTTCGATTTAGAAAAGTACAATTTAATATAATAACTCCCAGATAATATTTGCATGATAGGTCATTGTATATGTGATTAATAACGTTGCCTAAATGAGGTACGAAATTGCATGACTCGTTTCTGTTTATCACTTCAATCAAGACCTTACATTTATCAATAAGCAATACAATTTCCACATAATCTGTTACTTAGCTTCACCTCAAACACTTTCAGAAACGTATAGCTCTTCAGCGTTTTTTTTCCTTCATTTAGTTCATACCCAATATCAACACGATTAGAAAATATAACATGTTAATTGATTCGACTGGATTGCATTTATAAGACATTTGTCTCGTATTGATATTAAATCTTAAACTATGAACACAATTCATGTTTGCAATGGCGCATTCTCCAGTGGTGTTACACCGGATCAGCGTGTTTTTATTCATGTGTCTCAACAAGTAATATAAAGTCCATATTCCAATTGGTCCGGAAATCCTGAGCATCTACGAACTTGATGGACACTTTATTAAGGCAAATATCACATTTGTGTGGTATCGATTTTCTGTCTCCCTAATGGCAATAACCAGTCGAACAGAATCATGAAAAAACTCCACACAAAGAGATGTTCAATAGAGTTTGAGTATTTTTTTATTTTTTTATTTTTTCATTCTTTTTTTATAAAAAATCTGCAAACAGATGTTCATATGTAGACGAGCGGTCATATTGAGTACACCTTTTGTGTTCATTATTTTTAGGTTATACAAATATACATTTACAACGTATTACTTCTACTGGCGCATTATGTTGCTTTTCACAGCGAAAGTCCCTTAAACAAGAAAATAACTCGCTCTTTTATAATTTAAGCAATGCACTTTTTCATAGAACCCCCTTTATGATATTTTGCAAAACGCAAGTTACCGTGGGTGGAATAATTGTTCATGCGTTTTCCTGATTCATTATATGTTTGTGGCATTTACAATTAATCACGAATCTATTTTGTGAAATGTAACCTTCCGCTATTTCTGTTGAGAGCGTTTGTTCAAATAGGCCCCTGCGTTCGTTTACAAACTTATCCTGCAACAACAGAGACATAAACATGCTTCGAACAACAATACGTTATGGTTCTGTTAACACACATGCTTCGGACAACAATACGTAATGGTTCAGTTAACAAAGAGAAATACCTGCTTCGGACAACAATACGTAATCGTTCAGGGAATAAAGAGAAATACATGTTTTGGACAACAATAACTAAATTACTAAGTTAAATGTTTATGTAAGCAAAAAAAAACATGGTTCGGACAATAATAATACATGGTGCGGTAAACAAACAGATATACATGCTTCGGAAAACAATGACTAATTGTTCAAAAACAAACATATATACATGCTTCGGACAATAATACGTAATGGCTCAGTAAACAAAGAGAAATAAATGTTTCGGACAACAATAACTAAATTACTAAAGTTAATATTTCTGTTAGCAAAAATACAACATGGCTCAGACAATAATAATACATGGTGCGGTAAACAAACAAATAAACATGCTTCGGGAAACAATGACTAATTGTTCAAAAACAAACGGATATACATGCTTCGGACAAAAATACATAATGGCTCAGTAAACAAAGAGAAAAACATGTTTAGGACAACAATAACTAAATTACTAAATTAAATGTTCATGTAAGCAAAACAAAAACATGGTCCGGACAACCATAATACATGGTGCGGTAAACAAACAGATTAACATTCTTCCAAAAACAATTACTAATTGTTCAAAAACAAAAGATATACATGCTTCGGACAACAATACGTAATGGCTCAGTAAACAAAGAGAAATACATGCTTCGGACACAATTACTTAATAACTAAATTAAATGTTTGTGTAAGCAAAAAACATGGTTCGAACAACAATAATACATGCGGTAAACAAACAGATATACATGCTTCGGAAAACAATTACATATTGTTAAAAAACAAACAGACATACATGCTTCGGACAACAATAGCTCATTTTTCAGTAAACAAAGAGATATACATTATTCGGACAACATTAATTTATGGTTCAGTAATTGATGGAGTTCTTCGCAAAGTAAGCACACATTTCATGTCGCACTGAATGCTACCGTTTTACATACAATCATTATAATAATGTGGCAGTTTAAATTGAATACGAAATTATATTTGTTGTAAACATCGGCATACCGTCAGATTTTGTTTATTGTTTGAGCACATGAACGCCTGTCCTTAGAGTACGATTTCAATATTATAGAACTTCAACAAAGTGATCTATTTGTTTCGAAAATATTTAAGCAATGGTTCAGTGATCATAGTCTAAAGTAGTTGCAATCCAACAATCCCATACAAATTAATACAAGGGATTTAATGGATTTAGTTATTGAAGTTTTTTTTTTCATATAATGGTGTTAGAAATGCACATACAGTGGATCATTTCCAAATCTGTCGGACGCTTTGAAGCATTAATGAACTCTTCAAAAATAGAATGAATACGAACAAATCTAGCATTGTATGTGCATTTAAATAATGGCGTTATTTAAATTACAACTATTTATATTTGTTTGTTCCCAGATTTGAACATGTTTATAGTATAGATGAGTATGGTTGTTAATCCGTGTGTATTTACCCACGTTGTTCTCTGTTCGGAGTAGTTGGAACAATAGATGATTAATATTATGTTTATAACGGGGTTGTTTTGACGTTTGCTAACAGACAGACACAAGTTCAAAGTGAATCCAAGTAATCCCCTTAACCATGTTGCGGAAGGATATATTTTTGCCATATGTTACGTATATTTTAGACAACACTCATATTGCTATAAATATTTCATCAAATAAAGTATGATGTATATCAATGTAATAATATGTGTTTCATATTTCATATTTTTTCATGCGCGTTTATATTTGTTAATATGTTCAACATATCTACCAATGTTTATGGCATAGGCTGTATTCTTGTCTTTGGTATTTACCTACTGGCAATGATGTAAAAATGTGTTATTTTACATCCAACTATCATCACTGTCATATATGTGACATATATTTTTGATAACCCTCATATTGTTATAAATGTTTTAACAAATAAAGTATGGTTTTTATCAATTAAATAGTGTTTTCATTCACGTTTGTATCTTTTACTATGTTCAACATATCTGCGCTTATGTCATAGGTTGTATGATTGTCTTTCTAATTTACATTCTGACAGTTTAATATCATTATACATACTATTGTAATAACGTTATATAATTCAAATGATGTAAATGTGTTTTATTTTTCATCCAACAATCACTGATTTACGTGTAAAAATACCCCCATAGTCAAATAAAGATTGCTTGTGGTTCACATTTAATCAGATAAACATTTGTTCTGATGTAAAACGAGTAATAAATAACGATGAGATCCAAAACGTCCGAAGCAAATATTTTGCAATGTTAACACACTGCCAATAACGCGGAAAATGGCTGTTCTGAAATTTGATGTTACATTACATGATTCTGATCTCCGATAGAGTTTAACGTTGAAATGTTTTATTGCTGCTGGCCCTCATTTACATTTCAATAAACAGAACTATACCTCATACCACTTATTGAACAGACGATTTATCAAAGAACATGTGACAATTTCAAGACCGAGATTTCTGTATATTTGCTAGTACATGTGTACTACAAAACTGTTCATTTGATGTATCCACTATAAATAAATTGGATTGGGCGAATCCCGCCGCACCAACATGTAATCTACGAGATTACCCTTGCTACCAATCTAGGTAAGCGTCGTCCTGTGACGTCATTTCAATCTTAAACAGCAACCACACATGATACAATTGTCTTTCATTATGCAAACGTACACGTTGTGCTTTATTTATTGCCAAACATGCAGCTTTACAAGACAATGTCGAGAACAAATCATGTAAATAAATATTCCCCTCAAAATTATTAACAATTGTAAAGATGTGATTATGTAATGCAGCACAACCGATTTGGTAGACATTCGCCGTTTACCAATCCAACAATATGATTAAAGAAGCTATACACCTCGAATATTTTTCAAATATATGAGGCAAAATTTGGAACTTAAGAAAACGTAAAGTTGATCACAGCAGCACATTTCACGATCATACTGATCCTGTGTTTCAAGCATCGATAAGGTGTCGGGAACATTTACTCACCATAAATGATGTGACAAGTAGTTCATGCAAAGGTTGTATCGTGTTTTTCATGCATTGATAACTTATCGCACATTGTTTACGAACGATCGTATTCGCATTCCTTCGTTTTGGACTTGACAATTAACCTCCGTTATCGCCCGTGCCAAGCCGTTTGACAACATCATTTGTTATTTTCTGCAATTGAGTTTATCAAAGATGACAGCTTTACGTAAGAATTATTAAACAGAACTGACCCATAATCGGCTGTTTTACATGGCCATCCATTTGCCATAGTAGCTGTATTAGAATTCGATAGTTATGATTGCAAATGTCATCAAATTGTTGAAAGGTCAATGCACAAGATGTACAAGCTTTATCAAGACATACTTATAGATATAAAATATATTTTTGAATACGAATTTTTGGAGAAGTTAAAATAATGCAAATCGAAGACGACATAAAATTAAGAAAACGCTTTGTTCGTATTGACTATGACCTGTATGCTCACTTTAGTGGAAGGAAATACATACCGTTAACACAATAAGGTATTTAAGGTATTTAGCCTGATTTGTATAGACATTTCCATACTTGTTGCTCATAACAAACGTATTCTTAACCAAAAATGTATAACAACTCATAACACCCATACAAGTACAATTTGAAATATTTAACTAAACAAAATATACATAATTTGAAACTATGGGTAGTTATAAGGAAACATACGGTAAAAAGTTTCATTTATTTTTAATATACTGCAAGAAGCGACTTTTGGTATTTGCACACATTACACAGTAAAACATTAGTTATTAAGGATCTGACGTTCAAGTGCGTATCTAAATAAAAGCATACGATAATCACATGTGAGAACAAACTAAGTGACGACTGACGATGTATCTGTCCTGGGATATGTTGTGTGTTTTATTTTTTTGAGTAAATTAAACCCCAATCAAAAATGTACTATTATTTATAAACAGACGGGCCTGTAATTCAGCCATGTGACAAACAAAACACTCATGGTTAAATATGAAATTCCGTTAAATATAATAACGCATTCTTCAAGAATCGAAAAGTATATTGTTGTTTAAAATAGGAAGCACCATATTCTTAACAGGAAATTAGCATAGCGCAAACTGGAAAGTATTCTGGTGTCTGAGTACTGCACAACGTTCACAGTATTTGAAAATGCGATAAGTCGCTCTTGCCGTCAGTTATTTAATGTCTAGGGACACATTTGCAAATTCGATGTAAAATATTTAACATATTTAAGTAAGTTCCGCAACCTATATGGTTGTTTAAGAGTGAGTTGCGCTGTATGTACGAATTTAGTAAAACTAATTGTAAACAAGCAGAACATCATCTGCATCATAACTAAGCTAAATCCGTTTTAGACAAACCCTCATTTTTTAATACAGCAAGACTAAATCTCTGTTTTCAATAGGTCCGTAACTCAAAGTATACACTTGCGCACATGCAAAGATGTGTATATGTGTACAATAATCATATATTTGGTGTGATCCATTAATTATACGTGATATTAATTGATCGCAATTGATGAGGTTCTCGCTAGCGTCTTCTCCGAACCGAAATCATTATCAAACTTTGATAATAAGACTTACCCATACACTTCTAAAACCAAAACAGTATTTCAATATTTAGTACGCTTTTAACGTGATCACTAAATTATTTCCGATCGCCCCGGTTATATTTTATGCTATAACCTCTCTCGGTTATCATAACTGTGTTGAAAATGCCAACCCCAAACAATAATGTATCCTTCAACAACAAAAGTTTTCATCTTGAGGTCTATGGTAATTCATCAACACGACCAAGAGAACAGAGAAGTGTGCAATTGTTTTTCATAGGATACTAAAATCCTATTTGCACAATGTTCATTTCTTAATTAAAATTAGTAATAATAAGTATTGTTCCCGCGTATAAGAAATGAGCTCCACAGAGGCTAATAATATTGTCTCGGTCCTTTACGTCTCCGATTTTCAATATAGTAGCTTAACACGAATGCTCTCTTAAATGGAACCTTACGCGACGCAGTTTTTAATAACTGTTCACCTTTCTTTTTATAAATTATAAATGATAAAATATGCAAAAGTGATACCAAAAAGGAATGACTGCAATCCAATTTTTGTTTAAATTTTCAGTCAGTAAGCTGTCCATTCAAAACGATTTCTGCAATAGTTTATTTGTCATGATTTATGGAGTGCTACTTTACGGATATCTTTCCATAATAAAGCTTATACGACACTTATTCTTTTATAGTAGACTACTGGTTCAAATAATGTGTAAATATTGAGAGTATTTTAAAAAATAACAGTAAAAAAACTAAAACTAGTGATTCACATCTGGCCTTGTTAATAATCAATGATTTACTTTCATAGTTATTTTATAAGTTTACCTATATTTCATGCATTTATACTTCGGACACTGAATATGCATTGTTCTGGATCCCAATAAGCGCGTGAAGAAACGATAAATCGGCAAAAAGCGATAAAATTGAGGGATTATATGAAACTAACATTGCACTTGAGCTGGGACAATGTTTCAGCTGATGAAATGCACTATTGTTGGACAATTGGACTCTATCCCGTCATTAAGGGACACATTGCTAAGCTAAAACCCATACAGTGTGGTTTCCCTGGCAAGATTTGACACTAACATCGCTTGATTTTCTCAGAAATGAATAGCTGAAACGTTTCTGTAATTCGATGGGCATAAAAGTCAATTAAGGCATGTTTTGTGAATACCAGGAGACGAACTAGACCATGGTACTTGTTAAATCATATAATTATGACATATGAGTCTGATATATGGAGTACAAGTGTTTTGTATATAATCTCTTAACATCAATGAATTCCGGAAACTATATCAGGAAAGAAGGTTTTATTTGTAGTCGCTATTTTTATTAAAGAATACATATTTTGAAAATATAATAATCAAAACTAGGACCAACGCCTTGAAAACGACCGATGCAAAGAATTGTGGGTTTCAACCGGTTGGAGAGCTAGGCAAACCTTACCATGAATTAATCAAAACATAAACTATTCGAAGCTATTTAATCTGATGTACCTATGCAAAGAAAAGGAGACATGAATGCCAAAACGTGATGCGTGATTGGAATTTTACACATTTTAGTGTCCGATTGTCTAAAGTATAGCAATCGATTAGGGGATAGATTTTAAAGTTATTACTACACAAACAAATAAGGTCCATCGTTGAAGGGTTTTTATCGTTCAAGTTATTATGTATCTACCGGAATGTACCAAACAAACTAGATGTAAGAAAGCTCGTAAATGTATTTCACCCACTTAAAACAAAAATATGTACTCCTTACAACCTCTGTAGACTAAAGTATGGCACCATTAAAGATATGTATATGTGGACACGTTTAACTGCATACACACAACACACACCAAACTGTTGCAGAATTTAATATAGCAAATAATGTAACTTCATAAACTAAATCCCAAGATAACTTATTGTTCTTATTCACTGCCCTTATAAAAGAACACCGTCTATAAACATAAAATGAACAAAACTGGGATCACCGCCATGGATCGGTATATTGAAAGCATTTAAACCGGTTTCAGGGCAAGCTGAACCTCACATTTACCCTAGAATTAATCATAAACCAAACGCGCGTTTAAATCAAATTAAATTTTAACCTTTTAAATCAAATCTTGGATACCCTTTTTTAAATCATGTTCTGAGGCCGATTTTTAAACACATCTCTTTGGTAGATCACATCAATATCATAATAAATAAATGTCCTCAAGTTATGTGTTCCATTTTGTTATAATAAGCAAACAAGCCTTAGCCTGTTAAAAGTAGCCACATTTTGTTACAACAAGTTTTCCTGTTGTTCTTAAAAGATTTTATGTCAAAGCTTATGCTGGGCGCATGAACTTAGAAGAACAGCAAGGTACTTTCCGTTCGTAAGAAATGTTTTTAGATCACAAATGAGATTATTGGGCATCTTTTAATGACATTTTTAAGGACGGAGTGTGCATTAAAACAGATCTTTGGTACTAAATGTCTCGACTTCACCTCAGTGTGTAGGTCAAATATTTCCGTAATGGAAATTGCTGATAAAAGAAGAGAACAGAACATGTCTGAAACAAATTTAAACCCATAAACAAAGCACTTAAGATTTTGCGCCGTCAATCTGCATCATGACTTTACGAAATTCTGAGAAACTGTACCGATAATCGTGTGATGAGTTGCGTGGGAAAACCGGATTAAACGCAAGTGCAATTTTCTAAGTGTCGTCCAAAACAAGCTTGTGCAATCGAAACTTGCTTAAGTCCGCTTAAGAGGTACCTCATGTTAAAACGACTCTTTGCTTAACCCATTTATGCCTAGTGGACTCTCCAATCCTTCTAAATTGGATCAATTTATTTCCAAAATTAGGGATGTCTAGTATATGTATTCTATATTTAGAATATTTTTATTTTTCCATAAATTATTTTAGGCAAACAGCGCAGACCTTGATAAGACGCCGCATCATACGGCGTCTAATCTGGGTCTACGCTGTTTGCCAAGGCCTTTATTCTAAACGCTAGGCATAAAGGGCTTAACTGTTTTACACGACCGAACAGTGACTTTGTTTATCTTAATCAATCTGCTTTGCATTCGCGAAATTTCAATCTCATTATTGTAGAACAGCAGTCGTGTTTCGTATGCGATCTGCCCAACGCATCAAGATTGCCGATATAGAACTTGATGAAAAGGCTGTCCATCATCGTCCTCATTTTCGTAACCTACGCCACTAGCAACGACAATTAACTGAAACCGCAAACATCATTAGATCACTGCAAACACACAGGTTTTGCATGATCTTCAATAAATAAAAACATAATAATAATAATAATAATAATACTAATAATAATAATACTTATAATAATACTAATACTACTACTACTACTACTACTACTACTACTACTACTACTACTACTACTACTAATAATAATACTANACAATTTACAACGAATACATCATATTTCAACTTAAACATGAATAATCATAACAAATGACAGACATAAAACTACAATTACCATTTATGCAAGAACAGTATTCAAACATTAAACTAACATTAACATTAAACAAATAAACTTAGCGAGGTTATTCAGTTTATTTCATAAAGGGTGGTAGAAAAATAAGCTTTTATTTTTTTCTTAAATGTCATTAAATTGTTTGTTTGACGTATAGATTGGGGTAATGAATTCCAAATGTTTGCAAATTTTTGTGCTAGAAAATTCAAACGATTGTTTGAACTAGTTTGTTTTGGGTATTCTCACAAGCTTTTAATCCCCCTTTTCGCAAGATCGCAAGTTATAGTGCTTATTTTTTGAAGGCGTCAAAAGGTCACGTATGTATGTTGGGGTTTGATTGTGAAATGCTTTAAATACCATAACTGACTAGAAATAGTGATTACGCTGTTCAAAAGTCAACCATCTTATATCTTAATAAAGGGTTCTTGAATTGGTGTTGGACTTTTTTTTTAAATATGTGCACCACAACACTTTTGTATTTTGACTATTCTATGAATTTCCGTTTTGGCCGCTGAACTCCAGAACGCATGCGAAGTCGGATATAGGTGAGATATAACCATTATAGAAGAGCTTGGGTTTTCAATGGTTAAATATGGTTTTATTTTTGCAGAAGAAACATTGTAGACGACATTTTTTAACAAACTGTGTCAATGTGTAGTTTTCAAGATAGATTTTGTCAAAATGAAGGCCAAGATGTATGTATGGTTGCAAACAATAATTCACCGAGCAATATTTACTCAGACAATTTACTAAGTCTCTCTTTTTAAATATTAATACATTTTGTTAAACCAAAACGAAACCTTATAATTATTGCAGGACAAATCGAATCATGAGAAACGATTTAGAATGAAAATTTCGAAATGAAAATAATTATAAATCCGATCTATTTAAAGCTTTACGGCAAACTTTCTCATGAATCATAAGATATGGTTGGCAAAAGAAGATTTAGATGAGAATGCGTTTTTGTTGATGGATTCCGATATGTTTTTAGTATTGTAGCTATTATGTCATCGTTAATAATATACTCCGAGGACAAGCTTAAAGATACAAGTCATAAGTATGTTAATTGCTTTTGGGTTTGTCAGTGAACACTGGATTACTTTATTAATAGCAACATGATAACTTGATAAAGCGTCTAAAACAATTGGTATATTCGTCATTGCGCACAATTTTTGATACAGATATAATTTTTGTTGGAAACAAAGTGCAACGAAAGCAAGTTACAAATACCCCAAATAATGATCAATAACAGCATCATCTTAATTTGTACAAACCGTAAAATTGGTTTATTTACAAAAATGCAATTGCAAATACTAGCGAAAACAATATTCATATTTGGGAATTTTCATTTCGCTGATTACATATTTGACAACGTGTATGCATAGCTAAAATGAAACCGAATTGAATAGATATGAATTTTCCAAATGTTTGTGATTTTTAAAGTCATACGTCGGAGGTTTCTGACATGGGAATTTTGTGTAATTATTAACAAGCTTATACATTTTGAAAGAAAATGGAGGAACCAGTGTCACAATTTATACAAAATAATATAACTCATACTTCATTCCATTACACACATAACTTGTTGTTTTGTTGCCAAAACTTTGCTAATAATATCATTATAATTATTGTCTTAACCCTAGTTATATCAATTTATTACATACTATTTTATTTTTCCAGTGTTTTAATATCGTAGCCTGTATTGTTTTATTGCTTAAGTTTCTTACAGCAATTTTATTTTTATTAATATCACACATTTTTAGATTATTAATCCTTTAATTAATGCTGCATAAAAGTATCAATCACTCTTATTTTTTTATAAATTGTATGTATATTTATATGTTTTGTACAACGCCATAAAATATAATTATATAAATAGGCGTTTCATCAAATTAGCAAGTTTCAAGTTTCAAGTTTGTAGTCTATGTTTCCATCAAAGGAAGAAAAATGTGTTACGATATTTGTATAAAACTCCCACACGGTTTTTTCAAATACCGATTTCGTTGAAAGCCTTACATATAGAATTAGAAAATATCTTTATGCAAGATTTAAATGCTATTTGATCCATCGATACCCAGTTTTAAATATTAAAAATATATTGACTGAGTTGTTAGTTGTTACTAATTAAACAAAGCTTTGTACGCCTCGATGTAATAAACTTATCAGAAGTCAATACTAACTTAGCAGTCTCTCGTTCGCCTCAGGTTAAACGGTAGTTAAGACTTTTCATTCATAATCCACAATTTCCAAAAAAATAAAAAAATAATGGGTCAAATAATATTGTTCCATGTTTAAATTGATTATCTTCGACAGACAAACATGTGAGTGGTAAATATATAAGCATTTACGCTTAAACGTAATCTACGGTTGTTTATCTTAGATGCCCATTCGTCCATTACAAAATATCCGTGGTAAATAAAGTAGCAAATCGTGGGTCTAAGGGTACAGATGAAAAAGGTTAATGAAATATTACAGCACAATCTAGTGTCTGGTGCGTCAAACTTATCGTTTTTAATTAGAAATAGAGTCATAAGTATTCAAGCTAAGTACACAGGTACCTTTTGGTCGCACTTCGACATCGAATTTTAAATAGGTTTATAAAGACATATATAATCAACAATGTCCTGAAGTTTAATACTAGATGTGCAATTTTATTTATGGGGTGTCCATAAAGGTAGGCCTACTTGGTGCACAAGTAGCGGGAAAAGCAGCCAGGTTCAGCAAACCGCGATGCTGTTCAAGCTCGTTGGTATTGACATATCTGGTATGTTGTTAACGTGATTATTAAATTAGTTCCGATAGCTCCGGTCGTATTGTATTATTGTTTTCCCGTAATCATATCCGCGTTCAATTTACTTCTATTATTATTTTACGAAGTTTACCCTTATTTGCTGCCTCAAAAGTTTTCGCATTTAACATAATGTTCTAGATCCCAAATGCACACGTGTTCGAAAAACAAATCAGTCAAAAAGCAAAACATATGACAGAATTATGTATTCCCAACACCTCGCTTATTCTTGGAAAATATTTAGCAGATGAAATGCTAGATTTCCGGAAAATTGACATCAATCGCGTCATTAAGGGACACATTATAGTCCAAACACACATACATTTTGGTTTCTGTGGCAAAATTTGACCCTTGAATTGGTTTAGTATCTCATATATGAGTAACTGAAAGGTGTATGTAGTTCAATGGACAAAAGGTCAATTACGTCTGTTGGGTGAATAGTTTTACACTTGCTGCCTTATGACGGCTAATTTGACCTTTTATTGCAAATATTTAGTAGCTTAAATTGGTGTTTCTCGAAGGAGACTGATACATATTTTTTCCTTAAAGCGCTTATGTTTATTCTTTTTGTTGGTGAGCATATATTTCCAAATAACAATGATGAATACACAGTGATAAGTGTACTTTTAACACGGTTGGACGAAAAAGTCACAACATATTTTAATTTCAGAAAACAATTGTTTCAAGAATTGTGCAATGGGTCTGTATTCAGTATGTTAATTCTTAAACAAGTACGATCTGGCAATAATTCATATGTTTTAACATATTTTAAAGACCTTTATCTCCTTTACAAATAACAGAAATTCCGTTTGCGCTGACAAGTTGATTATTTTTAAGCAAAAGCCAAGGGCTGAAAACAAAGCGAAATGCATTTTGCATAAACAAATATTATACACGATATTTAATTAAAACACGCATATATATTTCCCAATAATACGTCCCTTACAAACTAAATGACCTGACATAATCTCATTGTGTATGGAAACTATGCCTTTCGATGAAACTGTTTAATCATACAGAAATATTTCAGGTTAAAGTAAAAAGTACTTTGTAACATTTGATTAAGCCTCTGTGTTTCAAATGTACTGTTATTATAACATTACTCACTACTTTGTTAGTAAGTTGCAAATACGTGAGATACTTTAACTGAGCAACAATCTTAAGGACAAGTATTCGATTAAATCTAATGAGTGGTACACTTTCTTCAGAAGACTTAGAGTTAAAAATAAAACACTGACTCCTAATAAGGATTCATTAAAGGCCCTATAAGGATGACAAATCCAATTATTATGCATATAAACTGGTCTAATTTTTACCGGATTTCAGTAACTCTTGCATAACAAATGCTAATAACACAGCTTAGGTGCAACGTTGTCAGGAATTATGGAAGATATACCCGTTTCATAATTAGAAGAAATGTTTACAACTTTGCAACTAACGTGGTGTGTAGCCTCAAAGCGGTGACGTATGCTAAAAAGAGCAGACAGAAAATTCAATTTTAATTGTATTTTAAACAACTTTTTTACCAGCAAAAAGTAATCTATAAGATCACTACAAACGTATTAACCATTTATAAGAGACCTTTTTTGTGAGTGATACCGGAAAACGTTGAAAATCAACGATATATCTTTGGCGACCTGAGTCACTTTCACTTTCCCGAGTAAACAGCGAGGTAAATACACTGATTGTTTGTAAACACAATTGACTTGGAGTACACTTTATTTTGAGCTCAAAACAAGTTGTATTGCTCATGTTTTATGGTAATGTCCAATAGCATATATATATATATTTTTTTTATAACCTTTATAAATAAAATATGAAAAAAATATTAAAAAATCGGTAAATAATAACGTCACCTTTATAGGGCCTTTAACGATGGTGGTGTCCGTATATGGTGTCCATATATTTTATGATGTATATAGCAGACGAACAGAGTGTAGAACAAAGCCCCGATAATACTAAAGGCGAGTTAATGGTCTTGAATAAATTCAACTTAAAAAAGACATCGGAAATAGTAATTAATGTAACAATATAACAGTGTTTTGTGTCCCTGGGAAACAATGCGTTCACAAAAAGTTGGATCCAGTTATATTTCTCAGTCATTTAAACTCATGATGCAATTAATAATATAAATATGTTTCAACTTATATACGTCCTATCATCAAATAAATGTCAGAAGTAATGTTCGTTTTTTTTTTACAAAATTCTTGAAATGTAAGATACTTTTGTGTTAAACAAACTTTAAATATACGTCCTATCATCAAATAAATGTCAGTAGTAATGTTCGTTTTTTTTTACAAAATTCTTTAAATGTAAGATACTTTTGTGTTAAACAAACTTTAAAAAATGACTTGCGAAATTTAAGGTATCATGGTATAATGCTAAAATGACATCACTGACATCTGTGTATGTATATTTCAATTTTCTCAGACAAACAAAAACGTTCCTTTTATGCAAAGTCATCTTTTTATTGAAACTTTGCTGCGTTCAAAGGAAGAGATAGGAAATGCTTTGTTGCGTTCCTTGCAATTTCCTTGTGCTATTATATATGTTTTATGCGTACACGCGAACACTAATCTACTATATTGTTATACTAGTTGTTTCATAATCGTTTTGGTTTAAGCATTAGCGTTCCGAGTGTTTAAGTCGTTTTGTCTGGCGCTTTTAGGTACCGCATGCAATGTTTCCTTAGCGCACGGATATTATGTTTCGGTGCATCCACAAAATGTATGACCAAATATGTCATTTAAATGACGACACTTCGCCGGGAAGATTGAAATTACTATATTATCCCAATGCAAAATCAGTATAATTCTCTTTCGGCGCATAAGTTATTGTTCAGACGTTTGATGAATTGTTATTAAATAGTAAAACGGTTGAAGTACATCCACAGACTTGAGTTTAAATAAAATTTTCTATGTTTTATTGACGTTTTAAGTGATAATGATTCGTGAAATAGTAACTCAGTGTCCTATTAAAACAAGATTGTGTTTATTTGTGTTTGTGAACATAGGCCTTGCTTGTTAACATTAACATCTATGAACAATTATTTTATGTTCTAGTTTTATCCTTCAAAGTGCGTGTCCGAATTCCATATACCAGACGGAGGTGGTGTATTAGTTTCAATATATGATTTCTTATGTCATTGCTCATTTCAAAAACCGTCTATTTCTTCGATTCTCGATAAAACATTTCATTTTGTTTAATCTCGCTCAGTATGCAGCCAATGCTGTACGCATTTGTTGTTTTGCAATACTTTCACTTAAGACGCTATCATAGCACTTAATATTATATTAATGTTTGCATTAACAATTCTCGATATTGTAAATAACACATGTGCTTCAAACGAAATAAATACCAGTTTACATTGCTAATTAGAAAGTTTTCCAGAATAATTAAGTCATTATTGTAATTAAGTACAATAGCATAGGAAATCTTTCTTATTGCATTACGCTGGCAATTGATTTAACTAACACGGCATTACTTTCTTATGTTTGAAGTTTGGAAATAAGAGGGCGTTGTGAAAATAATCCTTATTCGAAACTCAACTAATCCCTGCGTGTCAACCACGTTTTAGTGGTGAGGCACTTCTTTCACAACAATATTGACATATTGACAAATGTTCTAACTTTAATTGTTGAATGAAAGTATATATCCCCATACATTTTAGTCAGTTTAATTTCTACCTCATGTAAATAAGCGAAAACAAACTTTTGCTTTGTATGGTGTTTTTGAGGCTCTTGTTTCGCATTTATAACAGACAACAAATGATATCATAAGCGACTTTGATATTCCTTCGACAAATCCCTCAGACATTTAGGCCAGCGTGCTACCAAATCGCAATTTAAAAATGAATAATGGAAACTCGTTGGCAGTTTAGTCGTCTCAATCAAAGTGGCCGTACTTTAAACGGTAGTTATGTTGTCGGCTGACTATGCCATATTATTTTTACTAGTCACTGCTTTAAATGCTAGAAAATAGTATAGAATTGAACGTCAGTTGGCCTACCTTGAAGTGTTTAGACGGTTTTATAACTTTTTCGATCTGAAAAAGATCAAGCTTTTAGACAAATTAATTATTCTGTCTATTTGCAAGTGGTAAAGACAAGAATTTTTGTGGCGATGTATTACATTTATTTAATATCAGGCATCATTATATCATATATCAATGAAGTAATATACTACAAAGAGAATAACATGTTATTGTCCTATCGTTGTGTAACATATATGGTGAGCCTTAGAATGAATGTGTAATGGTTTCATTCGTACCGAGCCTGATATATTACACTATGATAGGGCGGTAACGTGGTTTTCTGTTTATCGTACATCTACATCCCAAGTGAAAAATGAAATAATGAAATATAATCGTTTCAACGCTGCATTTTTAACGGGAATAAATATGATATTTGACGTTTGACGACTTTGTAGTTGATTTCAAGTTATTCGAGCTATCTCCAAAGATTGACTTATATAACAACTTAGTGTTGACGTGATGTGAAAAATGTATGCAGCATTGTATCAGACAGATATCAATGTAGTGGCATGACTATCATTGATAATTATATTTTAGATTTTATGTTAAGTGCTGTTAAACAGTATACCAATCTAGCACACACCGATGATGTTGAATCGACACAAAAATGATTGGAAATCAATGTCGGATAATTGAAGGTACATAAGAATAAGTACAAGTTGATATGCAACACAGATTAAAGTTTTTATTTTATGTGTATAACAAATTTAATTGGTATTTTAATAACAAACATGTAACACATTGATGCCGAAATAATTAAACAAGAAATGCAAATCCAAAAACCATTGCAAACTTCATTCTGTTCAAATTGTCAGGTAATTCAAGATACGCGTTGTGCCATCTCGCTGACGGTTCTGGCTCAGAGCTATGATATCCTTGAATGCATATGAAACGCCTTTTGTTAACTTGAGCTTATAGTATCTCTTAGCCGAGAAACCACACAATACTGATTGATACATTGAATAATAATGACACATGTGTCTGATATAAAAAACTGACATGTCTTCTAGATATTCTTCTATACAGCAACACATTATCATGTGAGAACGTTATCGTCTTGATATTTGGCGTTGAGTAGTTTAGTTACAAAAAGATCTCGCAAACAACATTGCTTATATGTTTTTTTTTCCGATTTTCAAAAGCATATTTCTTTATGAAAAGTTGCAGTGAAATTCCTCAAGTAATATGGTCGACTTTGTTTGCATCTGATTTTATGGTATCAGATTTTAAGAATAATTATTTTAAGCACAAATATATTTTATAATTTCTATCAAAAAAAACAAACGACTGTAAGGGTAACAAGCCCTGCATTGCTAAATGCCTGTGCCATCGTTTGTTTTAGCTGTTCTATTGTACCTCAAACAATAAACCATAAGTTCACTGCAAAAACTCATTACCAGTGTATATACTTTTAACGTGCTTTGGTCAATAGGTTATGGCCAATGCCCTATAAAGGACATTTTTCAACACAAAATCAGAATAACATTTGTATTGTAAGATCTAACGCATGCACGTGATTTATTAACACTATAAACAGTAAAACAGTTCCACGAGAAGTCACAAGAATTGTTCAATACGTATATAGTGCACGTTTTTATTCATTCAAGAATTCAAATAATTGATTCCTTCGCCTGTACCAGCTAAGAAAGTGTAACGTCACTGAAGAGCAATTAAAAAATATTGTTAAATTATCGTATGCTCCAAACAAACGTATACCCGACAAAACACACTGGGTAAGTTATTGTACAAATATGAATTAAAGCACTAAAATTATATTTCAAGGTTCTACTTTTTACAAACCGTGAAAAAAAAATTAAGTAACGACTTAATTTGAGCTAAAACACATAACCATTTGTTAGCAATATGTTTTTTGCAATAAATGTCCGCTGCAAGATCAAACGGAAATGAATATAATTAATGATATTAACTTAGTGAGTATAGTTAAATCCAAGCAATTATGTTCTTCGTCGTTCATTGGATCTTATGTTAATTGTGTAGTTCGATGTTTATTCAGACGGACCCCTGACCCCTTAACGCCTGCTACATATACAACACAGGGCGTTCGATAGCTCAAACACAACGATACATTAAACAAACTATAAACGATTGAATCACGTCCTTAAAAAGGTCAATTAGAGCATTGTGTGGTGTAACTGGTTTAAAACATCCGAACTTCACACTTAGTCCAATTAATCACAAACATCGAACATGCATAGTGCCTATACAGACGGAAAATGAATTATAGCATTCTAGTGGCCGTGCATGCTACACTGCGTTATCTGTTGGATATGGTGAACAGCTTTCAGAACAGCAAGACGATTTCCGTTGGTTAAATATTTGTAGTAGATGTGGAAACATTAGTATCTTGTAATGACTTGTCGAAAACCAAAGTTTAGATTATTACATTATCGATTGTAAAAGCCACGAACGCCACAAATATTTATGTAAAACCTCTAACAAACAACACATTGCTACTGCAACTTAATTAAAACCATCTTCAAAATAAAGTACTTTTTTGTCATCAATCTGCATCATGGATTCACAACGTTCAGGAAAAAAAAGGTACCGCGTTTCATGGGAAATCGGGGCTGATCGCAGATTCGTTGAGGGTCGTACCTAAACGGTGTCTTTTAAACGGATATGCTTATCTAGGATGACTAGCAGACTTATTGTATTTTCTTTTTTAAGAACCTCTCCCTTACGCGGGAAGTGAGAGTCGTCTAAAAGCAGTATGTCAGGACAGTTTGGCACTTGAGTACGCTGCTCCAAAAAAATACAAGGGAATTGTTCTGATTTATTCTTATTTTGTGTAATGTCATTTACATTTACATAGTAAATCCTATAGATAACAAAAAATTATGACAATAATATTTCGGGAAACAAACATCACAAAAAGAAGCTTTTTATGTGTATTTAAATATTTTGTTTTACTTCACAGGGATGCGAACCCGGACCATTTCAAAGCAACTCTTACTCGCAAGCTAGTCATTCTTTAGAACTTATGAGCGTACTTTCGAGAACAGTGACAGGGTTGCATAGGGTTGTACATGATTTGTACTTGATAGCCAGAATAAATGAATGACTTGGCGGTTCGTATGCTTTCGAGAGTCTTTACCAACGACAGCTTTTCTGTCCATTCGATATTAATCAAACGCATATACATGTTCGTATGATGTTTGTCTAATAATTAATGATAAGTGTCAAATGTATGAGTGTTTGGGGACCAAAAGATAATAAGTAAATACGTGCGCTTTTCTTCAGCATAGCGTCGTAACACTTTTTACATGATTATATCTATTTGAATAATGCCATACATACCGATTTGTTAGAAGCAATTTAGAATTTCTTTTTAAATTTGATCTTTCACCGTTTTTTCAAATCGTGTGCTGTATTTAACCATCTCGATGTCAGTTGTATTATAAGAAGCATATTTTATAAATGTAACGCAATAAATGTTCACTTCTAGTAAAACTAAAGTACATCAAACCCACCTCAGAATGAGTACATTTAGACAAGTTCAACAATTATATCTACCACAAACTATAGTTTTTAGTGAATACCTCACACGAATCAAAATTAAGTGTGGTCATATCAAGTAAAGTTTTTGAAAATAAATTGCCCCCGACGATATAACGATATTTACGTGTCTAGCTGAACAATATCTATGAGCAATAACATTTCCCGATCAAATAAGTTGCAGTTCTTGATGTAATGTAAAATGTTTGTTTCTATAATAGAAAATAGAAATAGCAGAAAAAAGATGCAAGTTCTTATAACATTTATATTACTTAAATGTGATTTTGTTATAACACCCTCGGTTATTTTTTTACGCATTTTATAAATGTGAATAAAATATTGGTATTTGTGTCTTTGTGGGACAGTGGACTTCTTCTATTTTTGGAAAAAAAGCAATTATTTAAAATATGCGCAAAATAATAATCACAATAAGCACAATTTAACTGCAGAATATGGGTCCAATCAACGTCAATTATTTACTTAATAAAAAACGTCTTTCTCTTTGCGGCATTTTAATGTTCATATGCATGCATATCTTTAATGATTGGAAATTTGTTTTCTTGCAGCTGATTTGCTCATGCTGCAAATAAGACTATGAACTTATGAAAGTATTAAATTTATATAAACATGTGTGTTATCGTGTCCATGAAGGGGACTCAAGAAAAAAACGCCATTGCATGTGTATCCAACGCCTCCAAAGTAATACGATTTAAAGGAAGACAGTTAAAACAAGGTTTGGAAAACATGGGAAAGCATTGCAACGCAACGTTTTTTTTTCCAAATATTTCCAATAAATTGCCTTTGATGGTTTTTGGGGAAAAAAACATCCCAGCACCTCTTTAAACTTTGAATATCAAATGTGTATATTCGTGATGAAAGCCAAAAGAATGTTTTACAAATGTTATACATTCTTCTATCCATCTCAACCTCTTAAAATATGTTAGATGTGAACGCATTCAATAATTGAGATCAGGTTTCAGGGACTGCATTCCCGGGCTATATGTTAATGATCTATTTTAGGGAATTCTGCATTGGTTTATCAAATATTGCAGTGATCATTTCGTTAATTTGCAGTACCTCAGACAATGTCAAATTTCCCTGGATAACATGATGCAATGAACTGATTTAATTTCTGTAAGAAAATCCCTGTTAATGAAAACACAATTTCAAACGTCTCGTTAAATTAGACGGAATTAAGGCATTGACACTCGTACTACAGCACTCATATTACCTGACATTTAGAAACCAAAAATATCTTTCAATGAAATGTGTTCACTGGTTTTCTTTACTTATTGTATGCATGTTCCTAATACAGCAACTGGAAAAACTTTGCGAATCGAAATTTCGCAAACTAAAGTACTCTTTTCCTTTATGATTTGCATCTTTAAGATAAAGTGTGCGATAAGTCTTTTTTTTTTTAATAATAATTGATTATGTTTGCTTAAAAAATGTTTGTTTTTTTCCAATATGAAATTTATTAGCAAAGTAGTTCATTCCATGGAATTATTGCATTTTCCAATGGGATTTTTCGTTTTCCAATATAATTTTTTGTTTTTCGCATGGGATTTTGTTTCCACTTTCTGCATGGGATTTTCAAAAACGTTTCGTGCGTTTTTTATGCTTAAGTATCGATTTTAAGCATTGTAAACGTTTTTGTGCTGATTTTCGTTCAATTTTCTTTGATAGAAAAAAGTCCCATTTCTTATATGGGAAATAAATCCCATGGCAAAAAAATCCTATGGAAAACAAAAATATCACAAAGGAAAATGAAAAATCCCACCGGAGAGGCTATTTTTAACAAACAAATAATATAAAATGAAAGAAATGGAAATATTATATAAAAACCATCAATAAATGATCACACTGAAGCATTTATTCGGAAACTGTATCTAAAATATGAAATTCTTAAAGGAAAAAAGGTACTTAAGTTTGCACAATTTCGGTTTCACAAACGTTTTCCGGTGGCCGTTCTATACATATACCAATTAATTTGAATGTATAAACAATACATTTATAACATTTTATGTATCTCCATACGGTTTGTTCGACTCAGAAAAATTCGTTGACAACAAAATATTGATAATACATGTTTCATATATAAATATAGCGGAAACACCTTTATGTAAAAAGGCGTTGTCATTAAACAAAAATAAAAGAAAAATATTTGTGAAAACTATGTACGAAAATGAATGGTCAATAATCTTAATATATATGTTATAAAATGAAAGGTACTGGAATCGTATACATACATGTATCGCACGGTATAATATAGGTAGTAAAAATCTCATTTGTAACGACTTTACTTGTTGTGCATGCATAGCACGTGTTCCTATACAATTAGGCACCCAGGTATCGTTTATTTATCAGATATCTTTAAAATACGCGACATATACCACGTTAACAAAAATGTGTTACTCAATACAGTAATGTACACGTATTATAAATCCATTACATATCCATATACGGCAATATCATTCAATTATATCACACACATCTTATTTCCCTTAGGACAACATTAAAGTGGTTTTAGATCATAGCGCGTCGTAGCGGACTAGGTCAATGAAGTCTGTATATTGAGTATGAAGGTTCGATTGTGTAGATGACATTACTTTGTAAGTTATTTTACAAACATTGAAAAGTGCTAACGGGGAACTTCACAATAAATATGTCATATGTTTTAAACGATAAGAATAGAAAAAAAGTGCACAATGCACAACGCAGTACCTCAAAAGAAGTAGTTGAATTTATCTATGATTTGACAAACCTGTTTTATTAACTCACTAATTTGTGACTTTAATGTTTTCGTATTATATCTAAAGAAACGACTTGCTAATAACACTTGGTTTACTTTGTATCGATTGGGTATGAACATACTATTTGTTATCAACAACAAAAAGATATTCGGCCTCGGGGATAAAATGTAATTAAAAAAGATATATTGAGTATTAAATGTAGGTCATAAATATTCTTGAAAATGTAACTAAGATACAATATTGGAAAACATGTCATTAATTTAATACTTAATAATATGATGTATTACATATGTAGATATTCATGATCTCCCGTTGTTTTAACAACATTTACTCAATAGATGTAGAATTTCTTGACCGGTTGTCACTAAGCTCCTTTATCAAATTGTAAATAAACTCGTACGTAATTGAAACTTTGAGATACAATTTTCTATATCAACTCTAAAGTTTATGCTTATAAAAGTATATAGTAAGGATAATTAAAGAACTAACATCTTGTTGAACACATTTCAATGCAAAAATACCTCAACGCGAGATGGCTTTGGGCTTAAGGCATAGCATGACCTTAAGGAAGTCTCTTAAGTTCTCCGCAAGAAGCTTAGTAAATACTAACCCACCTCTTCGGTAAATTAAGGGTGATACAATTAATTAATCCAAAAATATAGAAACAAAGATAAGAATGGATTCGTAATGCATATTTTAAGAAGCTTCACTGTACCTTGCGTGAGCAAATATAAAAAGGAATCTGATATTTGAAAAGGATGTTCTTTATAAACTTTTTTCTACACCACATAAAATACATATTTTCACTGTTAATTACATATCAAAATCATTTAAAAGGCATTTCTCTTCTCACATTTCTTATGCGAACTGTATCGTGTTATTCATTATAAATGTGTTATCGTTATTCCAATAGTTTAACTCGTCGGTCTCCAATATCCATCGACATGTTAAATACCAGTGTATTTGGGAATGTTTAGACAAATGCTTTTATTTACTATGTACTTAATGTTAAAAGTTGGGTTTATCATATACATTGAAGAAAAAAGTACAATGAATCAATGTTGATCGTCACGTGATGTCACCCTCTGATATTCATAACAACTGTATTGCTCGTTTGTTTGATCTGCTAAATGTGTACAAAGTTTGTTTTTTACACGCAAAAAGGTGTAAAACTGATATCCATTTTTAAATTATTTATGAGCTCTCAGTGAGGATCGAACTCACGACCCCTAGTTTACAAGGCTAGTGCTCTACCACTGAGCTATGGAGGCTATCGATACGTGGCAATGCAAGTAAGGCAGTAGTAAGTCAATGGCATATATAAGTGCACTAAGTGCTGGTTTAACCATCTGCATAGCAAAAGTGACCGCAGTGATATGATTGAAATACTGTTGAAATTAATCTAATTTTAACATGTAAACATAACACCGTTATGTTTATATAATATAAAGTCATTGACTTAACAATTACAACGTGAATTATTTGAAACTTGATTTCAATGAATGCTAAAAAGAAAAAATAATTTAAACGCACAGGTATCCTAATACAATTGTAAATCAAAAATTATTTAGCTATATTTGTATGAATAAACGCAATAACGTTAGTTAAACACAAAGGTATATACAGCATTTGTATGATACACAATGTATAATCTATGAAAATGTTGCACCCACCGGCGTATTATTATATCACAAGTCAACAATATAAGAATAATAGATCACCGCGTGTTGTCGTTGGAGGACAAACTGTCGCATGGCATTCCTAGAAGTGATGATCTAGATTTGTTGGGGATATCATGTACCTTTGAACCCCAAAACTGCAGTTACAATACAGACTCAAGATCAATGATAATTTATCTCATTGAACCTCAAGAAAACTTCAAGTGACACATCGGATTTTTGAATTTGATTTCGATATTCAGGGTTTGACGATATTCAGGACATTATTAATGTTTACTTTGAAAACAACTACTTATATAATATGTCATATATTGTTATTCTCTAGCCATGGAACTGATCATAGTGGATGCCATGGGAACGGAAAACAAAACCTTTTGATCGACAAAGGCAACTACTTCTCTTTTGCTAAGCGATCGGTTTCCAGAATGGTATATCATCAAGTTTTTTTAACTAATTGAGGATTAGTTGTATACGAGCGATACCTTTCATTTATTCATCTTATGGTTAAGATTATGGATAAGATTATCTCTTCTCGAATGTATATGTTTACCAAATATTGTGTCATATAATGTGTTGTTGTTTGTGAAGTATAAACAATTGTCGGTGTTATCTCGATTTAATATTATCGATTTGTTAAAAACAATGTTTGTTTGCATCATTGTCACACATTTTAGTTGGTAACGCAAACACAATTTGCTATTTTCATTTCGCTATGCAAAGCCTATCTCTTATTTATTAGTTCACATGGACTTATTAGATAACCATTACATTGGTATATATTTATACCGGAATATCTGAAAATGGTTTGTCAAGCTGTGCTATTTACTTCGTTATTTTCAGATCATTAAATGCGAATGTGTCTTCATCCATTATGTACTTAATAACAAAACCTTCTACAGCACAGCTCATGGACAGTTTCCAGTAACAATTTCTCTTAAATAGTATCGACATTCTGGCCTAAACTCCCGGAAATAGCGTGCATGTCCATACATGTCGTATAATGCTATCAATAGCTATACTCGAAAGCTTCCTGTCGCAAATCTTATTGCTCGGTGATGGATGTCGACAAGGCGCAGTTCACAGCTTACATACTGTAATTGTAGATAATATGTAGCATTAACTAAGAGGAAGAATATTTGGTGATTATGCTTGTCTTTCAAAGAGAAAGGTCAACCACGCAATTTAACTCGTTGAATCAGATGGATCCTTGAAATCAACACGGCATTAATGATTCTCAGTAATGGAAGCACAATACACCGCGTTTGTCAAGGCAATCTCCGCAGAATAGAATCAAAATGGTACAAAAGCATGCTTATGAGTTGTGCATACACACAGTGAACATGAATGTATTATGTATTGTCTATAGCATACTTTCCTTGTAACAGCTTTGTAGCAAACAGATACAAAATCCGGTAAGTGACAAAAGGACCTAATATTCCAGTGACCTTTAATAAGAAAGAGTCTTCTGGGAAATCGCATATATGATAACAAAAGTGTTTCTGTGAAACTGCGTTTGCTTTTTGGTTAAACTGAAAACATATTGGTGCTAAAAAGTGACATTACCTATTTATGTAGATTTATGAAGCTTTGGTTATGGAATAAAACAATGAAACTCCAGATATATAGGCCTAACCGAAAAACTGATTACGTTCAGTATCTATTTTTCAAGGCAAATGACCAATTTACTATATACTACCGAACATATTATTCAACTCTTCATACTAAGCTGAACAATTATCAAAATACAAGCAGTTGTACTGGGAACCGTTATAATTTAAAAATAGAAAAAAAAACATGCGTATACCTCATGGAATTAAAATGTGTGTTTTTGTAAAGTGTTGCTTTAAGAATCAAAACGTTTGCTTAAACATACAATAATAATAAATATCGCATCGAGTAACGGTTCAGTTGTTTAAAGTTCTCAGATGATCTCCGTTGCAATTGCGTGCTTGTGTTATTCTCATTATGTGATTACAAAAAAGCATCAAAGAAGGGAAATGCCTTTTCAAAAGTTTGAACGACATGAAACGCTTTAGTTAAGAATAATTATGAGTTATTTGGACCCAGAATATTAACCACCGCTCGGAAAGTAAATATTCAGAATTGAAGCCGATCAGACTAGCTGTATTCAAACGGCAAAAGAAAACCAACCTGTGTGCATAACTAAAGTACCGCATTTTCCCACCCAATGCACTGGATTATATAATCCTCTCGTATAAGTTTTGACGCAACTACGTGGAGACCGACATTAACAAACGGAATCGGACAAGCAAGTAAAATGTATTTTCATGCTTTTGATAGCGCAAAAAAATGCGAATTTTCAACGCCTATACTATTATTTAGCATATGCTGTCTCTTTCTCGAAGTTAAATAAGGTAATCGAGATCTACTAATGAAACTAGAGCTTTGTCACAGACGTGACGAATACCCCTACATGAAGAGCGGAAGAAAAGTACTTGAAATAGGGAACCCCATGCGGATTGTGTACAACACACTAAGTGATCCCGTGACCTAGTTTTTAGCCCGGCATTGCCCATGTTAGAACATGGTCTAGGGATCATCTATATAAAACTTCTGACCAAGGTTGGTGAAGATCGGAAGTAAACTACTTCAATTAGAGAGCGGACACCATGCTCAATGTTAAAAACGCACTATGTGACTCCATGACCAAGTTTTTGACCCGGCAAGGCCCATGTTCGATATTGGCCTTAAGATCATCTAGATAAAATTTCTGACCAAGTTTGGTGAAGATCGGATGAAAACTACATGAATAAGAGAGCGGACACCATGTTAATAAACGCACTAAGTTACCCCGTGACCTAGTTTATAGCCCGACATGGCCCATGTTCAAACTTGGCCTAGAGATCATCTAGGTAGAACTACTTACCAAGTTTAGTGAAGATTAGATGAAAACTACTTGAATTAGAGAGCGGACAACATGCTGAATGTTTAAAACGCACTAAGTGACCATGTGACCTAGTTTTCGACCCGACATGACCCATATTCAAACATGACCTAGAAATCAAATAGATACAACGTTCGACGAAGTTTGGTGAAGATCGAATGAAAACAACTTGAATTAGAGAGCGGATACTTACTACGGACCGACCGACAGACGGACAGACCAACAGACAAGTTCACTCCTATATACCCCCTACACTTCGTTTGTGGGCATATAATAACAACTTAATACTACATTTTAATAATAATACAACAATAGTGTTTTATGTGTGAATCGTATAATGGATAGTTTAGTGTATGAATATGTCAATAAAATACTCAAGTTTTAAATATAATTCAAAAACGGGGTACGGCAGTTGTGGACTAATTCTTACTTTATGTAACAATAACTTATATTTGGTTATAATATGCTACAATTTGTTAAAATAAGTTAAAACGCGTAACAACAATAACTTACAACGTGAACACTGTGTTACAATTTGTTACTACGAGGTACAATGTGTATCAATGTCTAAACATTTGTAATATTATTACTCACTGTGTCACTCTGTTTACAATGAGTTGTTATGAGTATGATTGTGTGAAAGTGCGATCAATAAATGCATCAAACCACGTTTCTTTATTGCATGCTTTACGTCTGTATATTAAAGCAAAACGAACTCCTTAAGAAATTCGTTTTAAGTTCCGTCTACATTTTGGCTTCTTTCACTCATTTTTGACAGAATACGTTTTTTTGGCCGACAGTTTGTGACACTGTTCAAATCATGACTGGTGTTGAAGGCATGCCCTAAAATACTTCCCGACTTTGGGTATTTAGGCTTTTCAGTCTGAGTATATCAGAAAACAATGTTATACTAATTTCGTGATAAAGAAAACTTCACAATAATTCACGTTTCGCTAATATTAAACATTGTTAACATGAGACTTTAGGATTCCAGTCTATATGCCATGAATCTTCATTTACAAATAAATTGTGTTGATAACACATTTCCATCAATCACTGAAGATAAAAATATATGATAACAACCCTCTACAATTATGGTTAAAAGAAAACATGACAAAACAAATGCAATCATACAAAAGATCATAAAGCAGATAAATAAGAGTCAAAGACATTATACAAAAAATAACATATAAGGGAAATGAAAGGATTGTGACATTTAATTACAGTTTATTGCAAACAAAGATCAGAAGAACGATCGATGAATAAATAGTATCTTCATAAATATGCAGCAAATTGACGACGTGACTAGATAGAGAGTTGTCATCTTACCATCTTCAACAACATATTTCAAACTCAAAGATAAGTGACATTCACTTAATATGTAGATATGTATAGAAGCATGGCAATTCAATGTGCACATACTGCAATAAATGCAATGGAGAATGCCACCCTTGCCTTGACCGGTTTACGACGTCCAAATAAAGTACCAACTCAAACTCATTAAGATAAAAACCATTTGTTATGTATTATGTAGTTATAAATATAAGACATATGACATTCAATGCTTTTCTAAAATGTATTATTATTCTGCTCTTGTCTAGGCTGATTTACGAGTTCTCAACAAATTCCTATCGCAGCAATCATATATATATAAATAGAGAGGGATATATATAGATATATATTGTTATAACTTGGATAGTGAGTGTTTGATTGTGTAGTGTTCGATTTAGAAAAGTACGATTTCATATTATAACCCCCAGATAATAGATGCATGTTTATTTTATATGTGATTTATAACATTGCCTTAATGGAGTTCAAAATTGCATGACTCGTTCATGTTTATCACTACATTCAAGGCCTTACATTAATCAATAAGCAATAACATGCCCACACAATCTGTTACTTAGCTTTACATCAAACACTTTCAGAAAACGTGTAGTTCTTCTGCATGTTTTCTCTTTCTTTTAGTTTCTAAGCAATATCAGCGGACGGTGTTAAACACGATTAGAAAATATAGCATGTTTCATTGACCGCGTTGCACGTATAAAGCATGTATCTCGTATTGAGAATAAATCTTAAACTATGAACATAATTCATGTTTGCAATGGCGCGTTCTCCTGCGATATTACACCGGGTGAGCGTGGTTATTCATGTGTTTAAACAAGTACTATAAAGTCCATATTCCAATAGCAATTCAGTCGGGCGGACGTGATTATATACAAAATTGATGGACACTTCATTACGACAGAAATCACCTTTGTGTGGTATGGATTTTCTGTCTCCCTAATGGCGATTACTGGTCGGAAAATATCCTGAAACAAACTCCACATAAAGAGATTGTAAATGGAGTTTGAGTAGTTGTTGTTCTTCGGCGAATTGTGCATATTTATTGCTAGTGTTATAGAGCTGTTTCTTTAATTTAAATGCAATACCACACGTCCATAAAACAGAACCGATAAAAAGAAGACAACTATCTGTTTTGCAGCCACAAAATGGCAGCAACATGGAGTTGCATAAATAAGGTTTCCAAAGTCGAATAACGTCACTTTATAATAAATAAACGGGAAGATATTGTCAAGTCCTGCGTCCAAACACGGATATCATTTGTTCAAGCTTCTGCTTAAAAAGTGGTTTATACATAGATTTCTTATTTTTTTAAAGATGATTAAACATGATTTGTTTTCATAAACGGCACGTTATTTTCAGGGTGTTCTACCGCGGGAATGATGTTTTGCTTATGTATGCGTTATGCTAAACGTTTCGATACTCTAGGAACAAAGATGTCAACAAGCCATTTTGCATTCAAATGTTATTATGCGGCTGGGCAATACAATTGAGTGCTCATAATGTGTTCATTATTTTATGGTTATAAAAATACTAAAATTTAAAACATAACACTTCTACTAACAAATTGTTGCACTTGTTTTTTTCATAAATCAAGCAATGCACGGTATCGCTTGAATGTCTCTTTAAAATTCAAATAAAAAGCTTTTTATTTAAGAAATGCACGTTTTTATAGATCCCCCTAAATGCTCTTTTGTGAAACGCAAATTACCATGGATTTATGTGACAGTTAACATTTAGCACAAACTGTTATTGTTCAAGTTAACTTGCTGCTTGCTTTTTTGATAATGATTGTTTAAACTGTAGATACGTTGACAAATTTATTCTACTACAACCAAGATATGAACATGCTAGGGAACACCAATAAGTAATTCAATTAACAAAGAGATGTAAATTTTTCAAAAGAACTTATGGTCCAGTAAAAGAGATATACATGTTTCGGACACGAATTAGTAATGGTTCAGTAAACACAAAGATTTACATGCTTCGGATAACACTAATTAATGGTTAAGTTAACAAAGGGATATATATCCTTTTGAAAACAATAACTTGTGNATTATTCAGACGCAATTAAGTAATGGTTCAGTAATTGATAAAGTTTTTCACAATATAATTAAATGGCATTTTGAAATTGAAAACGAAATTGTATTTGTTGTAAAATGTGGCATACTGCCTAGCTGTTATTTCAATGTTGTTAGCACATGGACGCTTGTCCTTAGGGAACATTTACAACAGTATACAACTTTAACAAAGAGAAGAGATAATAGCCTAACGTAATTGCAAGCGTATGTTCCCATTATATTTATTACAATGATGTAATTAATTGTGTTACTGAATGTGTGTTATATAGTGGTTGTAGACAATTAACATGAAATGGAACGTCTCCATTCTATCGAACGTTTTGTAGAATAATTGCACTCTGACATAAAAGAACGTTAAAGGAAAAAACTCGAATTGGCAGTACATGTTTATAATTGTGTTGTTCAATTAATAATTATTAATTTACGTGTTTTTTTTTCCAGAAAAAGAAATGTGTATCATATTTTAGAGTATGGGTTTCTAATCCGTTTTTACTTGCATGGGCAGTGTTTTGTGCGGAAAAAATGAAATAAAAGATATTTGATATAATTTTTATGACGAGATTACTATAAAGCATTCTAACAGACAGACCCACGTTCAAGGAAAATAAAATTATCTCCTTTGATCTTTAGTATGTGGCGGGGTATATAGTTTTGTCATATGTGACTTAAATATTAGGCAACAATTATAATGCTGCAAATGTTTTAAAAAATAAAGTAGGGTTTATATGTATGTTGTATTGTGTTTTTATATGCGTTACTTTCATTTACTATTCTCACTATATATGTCGAAGTTGATGTCAAAGGCTATATTCCCGTCTTTTAATTTCTCTTACTGACATTTAAATATCATAATACATTTTATTGTGATATCTTAATATAATTCAAATGATGTAACATTTTTACATCAAACTATCATGATTGTCAACGATTAACGTGTAAACATTCATCAATGGTCACATAAAGATTGGCATCATGATTGTCAAAGATTAACGTATAAACATTCATCAATCGTCACATAAAGATTGGCATAAAGAGTATCCCCACTGTCATTAATCTAAAATGGCAAGTTCTGAAATTAGATCTCACATTACATCTGATGTTTGATCTCCGATATAGCTTAACGTTAAAACATTTAATTGTTGCTTCTTCTCCATGAGCTTCCAATCAATTAGACCATGACTCAAATTGTTGCGATTGGGCGAGCCCCGTCGCACTAACAAGGTCATACACAATGTTACCCTGGCTATCAATCTAGGTAAACGTCGTCCTGTGGCGTCCATTCAATCTTACGCAAAATACAAACCTGATCGAATTTTCTGTCATTATGTGCAATAACACGTTTCAACAACTTCAAATGTGTGCTTATGTCATGAAGTACAACCGAATTGTTGGACATCTGATTTTACAATTCAAACAACTTATTGAAGCAACTATTCATTGTACATATTTCATCCAATATGTTAGCCAAAATTTCGAAATTCAACAAACTTAAAATTGATCACTGCAGCACATTTTCACTAACTAACTGATCCCGTGTTTTGTGCATCGATAAAGTGTCGGAAACATGTACTTGCCAAAACTATTGTGACAAGTATTTCTTCCAAAGGTCGTATCGTCAGTTTCAAGCGTTACTAAATCATCGCAAATTGTGTTTGAACCATCTAATTCGGATTGCGTCGTGTTTTTTTTCTCGACAATTACCCTCCGTTGTTTTCCGTGCCAAGACGTTTGACGACATCATTTTGTATGTTATGCCATTAACTTTATCAAAGATGGCGGCTTTACGTAAGAATTCTTCCACGGAACTGACCCATAGTCGGCTGTTGTTCATGGCCATCCACTTGCTATAGTAGCTTCACTAGATTCCGATATGCACGATTATACATGTCATCAGATTCATTTGTTGACAGGTCAATGAGAACGGTTTGTCAAGACATAAATAGCCAAATATGTCTGAAGAAATGAATAAGTGTCAATGTGTGAATCATGCTTATCGGAAACGAAATAAAAATGATGAGGTAGCTTTGTTTGTATTGATTATGACATCTGTACAACCTCTTTTGTGGAAGGAAATACATACAGGTAACATGTTACGGTATTAAAGGTATGTAGCCTAATTTGTATATACTTTTTTTTTTTTTTTATGAGAAAATAAGTCTTAACCAAAAATATATTGCAACTTATAGCACTGATTCAAGTAATACTTGAACGTTATAATTATACACATAATACATAATTTAAAAATTCCCATAGTTATTAGAAAACATAAGGTGGGACGGTAGCTTAAATTTAAGACAGGAAGCGACTCTTTGGTTTTTGCCAAACACACATAACACTGTAAAAAATAATTATTCATGATCCTACCTACACGTGCGTTACGACTGAAGATATTATTTTCTTGGGATTTTTTTTTTTGTTTTATTTTAGTAAATTGAAAACCCATAACAAATTAACTATTCTTCATAATCTAAAGGGAATGTATTTAAATCATGTGACCAAACCAACATAAAACTCATGGTTTAATAGAATATGTCAGTAAATATAATATCGCTTTTCTTCAAGACTCGACAAGATGCTATTTTCCTAAAACATGAAATACCATAGACCAAATAAGAATTGTTTCTGGTGTCTGCCTACGATTTAGAGGCCGCCTATTACTAGTATCAATAACATTATTACTGTTCAAGTGGTTAAATGTCTAAAGGTACATTTGCACATTGGATGTACATATTTTACCATGATTACAGTCCATACTGGAACTTCTGTTAAGGTCAAAATATACTAAATAATTTCCTTATATGTTTCAATGTAAAAGCGACAACTTTGACCGAAAATAAATACAACATTTTGCACATAGAGACCCCCATAACCATACTTTTCTTAACGGGCATTCTTAGCTGAATCAATTTAAGCAATAAAAAAGATATGTCATGTTCAAACCAAAAAAGAATTTGACTCAAATCAAAATCGACTGTTTTTGCACCTTCTTTTTTTCTGCCGTTTTCTAGTGGATTGTTACCTTTTTCAGTGCCAATTTTTACTTAAATCTTTAACTTTATCCTATTTCAGGGATTTAGTAGTGACCACCTATGCTTATCCTAGCAATATCTCCAGACGATAAAACCAGAACAACAGCCTAAAGTGTAAAACATGCCTTCGAGGAAAATATGATGTTTTTTTTCAGAGAGTACAGCCCTTCATGACTCGATTATTCAGAATATTGTAACCTTTACAAAACCAGTATGGTCGTTTACCAGTTAGTTTCGCTTTGTTTACAGGTTTGCCATATCTGTACATAATTCCAAAAAAGCGCAACCTCATCTTAATAAAGACAATCCGTTTTAGAAAAACGCTCATGTTTTAAAACCGCCAGAATAAATCCATGTTCGTGAAAAAGTTCCATGACTCGAATTAAATACTTAGAAACGTGTTATGATGTTTATGTTTGTAAAATAATCATTTATTTGATGTGATCCATTAGTTATACATGATAGTGTTGGGTCGAAGTTGATACTAATAGAAGTGTAAGAGTTTGATATAATAGTCTTGTCCAATATTTTTCTTGCTCGTCCGCCTCGGATTCGATTTGGACCTTAAAACTATGATGAACGTGCAAATTATTTTTCACCAACCTCATACACGTGGATATGGTTTTTCGTATTTCTTAAGGCACATAGCAAAAAAAGGACAACACACACGTTTCACTGTAGCATTCATTCACAAGTAGCTTCATGTGGGCTTTAAAACTAATTGAGATTATAATTTATGGTAATATGTGTTATAATTGCTAGAATAAGACCACATGCGGTTTGCTATAAATATGCACTCAGGTATGTACATAGCGATAAACTTGTCATGTAGGTGGTTAGTCGCGTGTGTGATTCACGACATATTGTTAACTGATCGCAGTCACATGCATGGTTAATAACAGTATTGTGTTTATGAAATGTCATATTTTAATGATAAACTTGTTTGTGAAATCATCAAATTAACCCAAAACCAATTGATGGATGTCAAATGCAAAACTCAAGACAAACAAATTTATCAATCTCTATAAACACTGCGTCTGTTGTATGCGCACCTTTAGACAGGTGCTAGTATGACCCGGCAACAGAGACACAGGGCGTCCGCTCCTCTTTCCAGACTTATGGATTAAAATGTTCTTCATTATTTCTACACAAAAAGCTCGTAAATATATGTGAAAGTAACCTTCGTGTAACATTTAGAAGTGCCGTTTATTAGACTTCTCAAGTTATAGTACAATGTTTGCCAAAACAAAACTATGGCAAAGAATACAAATAGCTTAATCTGTCCTTATTGGCATATTGGTATCTGTGTTTATTTTTGTTTTCTGTTTTTTGTTGTGTTGTTTTTTTAATATGATGTATAATAAATTATGTCATTCTAATATGTTATGGATGTTTAAGCAAAGATGTCTTATATCTGCCCGAACATTTTATAATTTCTACTGAATAAGGCACATTGACAGTGCCGGCGTGGCGGAGCTTACTTCGTTTCATGTTTTTTTTTGCATTTAGTTAAATTGTGTTGCCCACACGCAAACGTTTATTCACGTCTTTACTTTAGTTCACTTAATCTTACAAGTCAATACAATTGTTATACAAATCCCATTTAATACTATGTCTGCACATGACATGTACATTTGTATGAAAATAATATTATATATCTAGGTGTGAGATAATCTAGAAATAATGTATCATCCGTCTGAGAACTTTTATATGTCAACCTAGTTTGTTTATGTAACATAAGCGAAGCTTTTCCGCTTTTTTTTCCGGTATCATATACGCACAAAGTGGTTTGTTATAGCTATAGTCACGGTTATTTGTTTATATTTACGCACACCACGTATAAGTAGTTTGTTTTGGAAGGTATTCGTCATTATCCTGATAATGATAGAACACTTGTGTGGCATCCACAAGCAGACACAATAATTAAAAAACTTAATTTATATGCAATAAAAGTAATTGCTTAAAATTGAAATAATTACCATTACAGTAACATGTTGACTTTTTTCTCCAATTTGTATTTTAATGTATCACTCTTTTGCACTTAAATATCCACAACTTTACTTTTACCAATTACTTGCGCAGGAGTTTAATCTGCTTTAAAATTACTCTATGGACGACTTATTTTATTTCACAATGTATAAATCATACTTTACTCTTAGTGCGTTCGTCGTATATTTCAATTATTTTAACGTAAAACATATTCTGAATTGCTTTGCTGAATATAACGACATCGGCCAAAGACTATACTTTTGCAATAATCGCACGTTTGAGTTCCATGAATAAGAAATTTACGTTTTTGATTAGATTCCCTGGAGTGATTCAACCAATAACACTTCTCAAAATACGGCATTCCGCTGGCATAATAATAATCAGGCTCGCGTAATAACTATCCTAAATCTCCCAGAGTTCCAGTTAATAAAGAAAGTCTTCTTAGCTAGAAGTCCGTACTTTTAAGGCAATCAGACATGGTTACGGTTGATTATCAATGTAAGCATTTACTTAGCTGTACACAGGATATTGCTTCACATGTCGGCATACATATGTACATTAACTTGCAACACAAATCAGTTTATAACAAACACCAAATACATCAGTGATGTACGTGTCCCAGGATTTCCACTTCAGACATAAATGAATGAACGTATGTCTAGTGTACCAATGCAAATACGTACAAAACGTATCAGAGTTTAAAGAGAGGCAGATTACAAAGGGACGACGGACTAGGATTGGTTTCATTTCTTGTCTTTCAAAACTATACAATATTTGTGTTTTAACACGTTTATGAACACGAGTCTATAAATTGTAGAGCCCAATATGTTGTATAATCTTATTATAATCCCCTAAGTGGAATAACACATACAATATATTTACTTATATTTTATGTATCTAGATTGCAAATTCAAACCTCAACTTGTTATGTTATCGATATTGTAAACATAACATCATTCGTAAGAGCAGCTTAAGATAGACATATTCCTAGTTTGTTCATAAACATATAAGGGAATGGATTCCGCGTAAAGTTCCAAAATGTTTTGTTTAACTTTTACTTGATAATTGTTGCTTTTTGACTCCAAATACAGATGAACTAATCGTGGTTTAGTATTTGTAATAGTGGTGCATTACAACTAAAAAATCATATACAAAGAATGCACATTTGAAAAAAATAAAATCCAAGAATACCACATAATAAAGGAGATACAAGAACATACTTTTATGCCAAAGCAGTCCCAAGGCAATTGAATATTTATTATGGGACACAGCAATCATTGAAAAATATTACATTTAATATTACATCTCATGACCGGATTAATAATTCAACGACATTATGCGCACTTTGGCCCAGTGCAGCCGCCTTCAGCGGCGGTTTATTATACGACTTTTCATGTTCGTAGGCGTCTTGCTGGTCAATGCATAAGCGCGTAACCCGCCTATGGTTTTTCTATCTGAGTGATACTTTTAATACCTTTAGCCTATAAGAGAGGTGGCTAATATAGATATGTCCTCTACCTTGCAAACTGTCCTGCCTGGGAAGTCATGTCAGAAGTTTACATTCCCGCTGACTCATAGAGGCAGTCAACTACCACAGCATGTGTAGTAATCAGACGTGTTGTAGTGAATTGTTATGAGTTCGAGTGGGTAAATAATAAGCATTATACACGCCGTCACGGAAATATTGTGCATTCACAATATACATTTCTCTAGTGTTACGTTAAGACTGTCAATCACAAAATATATTTCAGTAAGGTAAAATTCTTACTAAATCACTTTAATAAATAAAACAAACATGTAAAATATTCATCTAAGAATAATTACGGGCTTGTTGAAAAAAAATAACTTGAAAATAATCAACAGACTATTGTGTGCTTACTGTGTAATTAACTTGCATAAAGGTTTCTTTTATTGCCGTTTTTTCTGTATTGTGATGCAATGTTACTATTTATTTATACCTATATGTTTCGTGAAATCTGGGCAAAAGATGCGGCTTTGGCACCCTTAAACAGTTGTAATCCAAAATGCTATGTTTTGCATTGACCTTTCCAAGGCGGTAACATATATTAAGTCATTGATGTTAATGTTTGCAATGTGGTATCGTTCTATGTCGTAGCGTATGGTAATCAGAACACATGCAGCAATATTTCGACTAGGTACATACAACTTCAAAGCAAACTGTACAATGTCCATATGTTAATGAATCAGCAAGAATTGTTGGAGCGCTAGACTACAAAACCGATAATTGCGGGTTTGATCCCCGCCAAGGTTACATACTTTGTCTGGCGTTTCGTCATGAAATACGTTCTAAGGCCGTTCTAGATTTAACTCTGATTCATGTAGGGCAGTTGTCAGTGAGTGGCATGAGTATGTGCATGTATTGCTTGTAAACCAGATGACTTCCGCCGTGATATAATTAGTTTAAACCCTTTTATTTTAGCTCGATTTCATTTAAAGTACTTACTACTTTTTGAAATAATCTCGAGTCCGTTTCCTGGGCCTAAAATCATTACTTAACGTCGTTGTCTGTTAAAGAATGCATCCACAGTGGAAATTGAACCCGTGACCTACCGGTCGAGAAGCGGACACTATATCCATTACACGATAGGCGACCACCGTGATATGATTGAAATACGGCGAAAAAATCAAACTGAATAAACTGTTAATACAATTTTAACACCAGACCTTTATATAAAGTCATACAGTCATTGAATTAACAATTGCACAGCTGATATAACGAATACTTAAAGGAAAAAAACTGGTTTAACACAAAGTAATCTTTAATGTTAAGAAAACAGCATTTAGGTATACAAGTATGAAGAAACGCCAGTATAGCTAGTTTAAACACAAATCAAATATAACTATATCATTTTAATGGTACACCATAATCCATGTAAATAGTGTACTAACCGGGGTTTTATTATATCAATAGTTATTTTTTGTCTTTGTCGTATATGTCGTTGGAGGGCAAACTGTCATATAGTTAGTATGGTAATTATGTCTCGTTGACTCCAGTTCCAACACAGAGTCAAGATTGACGAGAAATTATCTCCTTGAACCTCAAGGAACCTTCATGTGACATCTGATGCTTTATATGATGGATTTTAACAACTTGCAGTTTGCTGCTACCATTTATTTCTTGTAATCAACGTGTTGCATTGGTTAAAAAAGTACATTTTGGAGTTTTGCAAAGGAGACAATAAAACGACGTCGAAAATAAATTCCGTCAAGCAAACCAAAAGATCATCCGAAACCGCAAAGCATTATTTATTCTTGTTAAAGGACGCAATATTCTTTTTCTACACGCCAATCATAGCAGAAGTAAAATTAATTCCGTGAAAAGATACAAATCATCTGTGCATGTAAGACGAACCAAACAACGAGCACAGTTAAGGATAAGACATTTATATAACTTGTTTAAATCAAAATTTAAATGACTGTAAGCCTGATTCGTAAATATATCTGAAAATATGACAACACTTTGACTACGTTGATATCATACAATATTAAAAGTATAAACTTTTGTTTCGGTGTTTTCCCTGTTGAATGTTATCGATTTGTCAACTAAATTATTTGTTTGCATTAATGTCACACTTTTTTGTTCGGAACGCAAACTCTATTTGCTATTTTCATTTCGCCGTGGAAATCAATTATGTTATTAATTATTGTACATAAACTAATTAGAGAACCTTTACATGGGTATATATTTCCACACAAAAAAACTGAACTAAATTTGTGAATATGTGACTTTTACTCCGTCAATATCAGACGATAAAGCATTATAAGAGGCGAATGGCTCTTTGACCTTTACACGCCAGTTATAACACAGACACGATATTATCGAACGCTTCGCTCCTATTTGCTCAAACACTTAATAAACAAATCCTCGCCCAGCACAGCTTGTGGACAGTTTTCAATGAATAGTAAATAGTATTGACATTCCGGTATGTTTAATTCCCGGAAATAGCGAGCATGTCTATAAACGCGGAATAATGCTACCAATAGCTTTTCGCGAACAATTTCCGTGACAAATCTGATTTTATCAGTGGTGGATTTCGGCGAGGCGCACTTCGTAGAGTACACAGTTTCATTATGTACACTTTCTTGCATTAACTAAAAGGAAGAACGTATGGGACTTTTGATTGTTTTTTTTTTCAAATGTACTGCATACATAGAGCAAACATAAAACCAGTATGTAATGTCTATGGCATATTTTCCTTGTAACAGCTGTGTGTCAACCAGATATAAAATCCGGTAAGTGGCAAACGGTGATTTTACGGACCTAATATTCGTGTGAATTGATATGAAAGAGTCTTCTGGGCAATATCGCATTTATAATAAGATAGATGTTCCGGTGAAACTGCGTTTGGTTTTTCGTACAACTGAAACCATATCGATTTAGAAAGTAACATTTATGTAGATTTGGTTGTGGTATAAGAATAATGAAAATCCAGAAATAAAGGCATAACAGAAACACTTATTACATTCAGTAGCGGTTTTGTTTTTCATGCCAAGTGACCAACTCCTATACAATACATAACTTATTATACAACTCTTCACACTAAGTTGAAAGGTTTTCAAAATACAACCAGTCGAAATGGGACTTTTTTTTAATTTAAGTTAAATAGCAAAAAGACCTGTCACCATAGGATGACATATGCCCCCTTTTTCCACATTTTTTTAAAACCTAAACGCAAAGTGTTTTTCCANGCGGTTTATGTGTGTATCATTTAGTGTATGACGTTATGAAAAAAATACGCACGTTTTAAATATGATTTGAATACGTGGTACTTAGGTTATGTAACAACAGTGGAATAATTCCGATAAGTTACACTTTGTTACACTATGCTATAATTAGTTTTAATAAATTATAATACTTAACAATGTGCTACAATGATTTACAACATGAATAATGTGTATCATTGTGTAACAATTCGTAACATTGCGATACACTGTGCCACCATCTTTACAATTAGTTATGATGAGTATTATTATGTTTGAGATCGAGGCAATGCAGAAAAACATGTTTCGCTATCGTATGCTTTACAAGTGTACATTAAATCACACACCGTCGTTTTAAGATCCGTCGAAATTAATGTTGGCTTCTTTCATTTATTTATGACATATGAGCTTATTTGGCCGATAGTTTGTGAAACTATTCAAATCATGACTTGCGTTTAAGGCATGCCCTAAAAGACTTTTCGACTTTGGGGCTTTAGTCGTGTAAATCAGAAAACAATTTAATACTTATTTTATGTTTAAGACGACTTCAAAATCTACCAAGTTTCTGGGAAAACTTGGCTCAATGCATATGTGTAAAGTGTCTTGCCAGATTAGCATGTGTATTCCACACAGACTTATCAGACATGATTTGTTCCTTTTTTTATGGAGTTTTTTTTAACGAAAGTATATTCTCAACGAAAATCCAGTCAAGACGGAAAATGTCGTCCCTGATAAGTCTGCACAGGCTAATCTGGGACGACACTTTACGCAAATCCCCGTTTTCCCAGAGCAAGGCTCCTTTACGATTCCTGTCTATATTCACCGAAACTTCATACTTATGTTGTATGTAGTTTAGCAGAAGCATGAAATTCAAAGCTTACTTTAAAATCGTTATTATTATTATGTTATTTTGTAGGCATATTTACGAGTTCCAAAAACATTTCAATCGCAGTAATGAAAGTATATTTATTTTTATAATTTCAACCATTGAATTATAAGTCTGACTTCACACATTATTAATAATGCTGCATTTTGCTCTTATTTTGATATAGGATATTGTGGGCAATACTGATAACATGCGGAATCCCAACAATACCGCAGACTGCCATTTCTTCATATAATCATAATACAATTTGCATCTATCAAGCTTTGCGGAGACGCACCATTACAAATCGGGAAAGCAAGAAAAGGCAGTCGGTCCTTTGAATCGAGTTCTTTATATTAAATCTTACGTACGAGGAGTCACTATAAGCGTAACTATTATTGATCATTGTCAAAATACTACATTATATTAAATATGGTATACTTATATTATAGTGAATACTTCACTGATTACAAAGTAGATTTGGTTTCTTTAAGAAGGACTCTTAAAGACGTTAAAAACGTCTGTATATATAATTTAAAATGTTGTTATACATTTTTTAGTCTCTTTTTATACCCTTAGATACGTTGGTGATTGTATACAAGTTGTAAACTTGCATATGCGTAGTAATCGATATAGCAAAATACAATTAAATGTAATAAATCCTAGCGATTAGAAATAATGTAATTTAGATGAAATTATTCGCCGGATTATGTAGAAATTGAAATAAGTTTTATTTCGCAATTTTTATCTAGATTGTGTATGTTTGTGTGGGTGCCTTAATGTGTTTGAATTCCAGGAAAATGGCCCGATCCGTCTTTATTAGAGTCAAATCTTCAAACACGATTTAATTTGTATAACCATCGGGCAACATATAATCTATAACAAACATTTAATTTATATTTGATTGATAACGTTGTCCTTACAGAGCATTTAAGGAGGACGGCAGAATTAAATAAACTGACAACAGTTTGGGGAAAAGAGCATTAATCTCCGGAGCATTATGTTTGTATCTCAATTTAGAATACGCTCCGCATTTCAGTGTGCTGTATAACACACGTTTGTTGACTCAATTTTCACAGAAGACCTAAACGTTCTCATAGTGCTCTGGTGTTCATTGGTTCTACGCATTCAGACTCTTATTTCAAATGCTAAATATTCATGAATTTGCTGAGACGTTCTATCATAAACTTAATCGTCCAGTAACAGCGAGAAATCAATAGACTAAGAACAGTACTTGAACAACGGCATGCATCAACACTTCGGCTGTGCAGTCAGATATACAGACACGCAATTTGCCGCACTAATCTATGCTAATAATAAGTGTATCCAGTATTCATACAAAAACCACTTATGTGTCTTCTGTCAGTTGTTTTTAACAAATCTCATAAAAACGAAATATAATTTACAATAAAATAAGAATATACTGAATTTGAAAATTACTCCAAATCCAGCATGAGGTTTCATACTTAAACAAATAACTTTAAACATATCCTTCTCCGAAGACTCAGTGTTTTAAACCATATGATACATGGGACAGACTGATTTGCATGTATTGTTAATGTGTAAATGATGAGAATGATGATGAGGATGATGATGAGGGTGATTAGGATGATGAGGAGAATGATAGCAATTGGTAGCAATTGGGATTGATGATATTATAATTTACGCAGTTTGTAATGAGATTATGTAACAAACGATTCTCAATGAAAAATGAATAAACTTACAAATAAATCGTCTTAGTGTTGTTGCTGTTGTCAATTATCTCGACATGATAGAACATTCAATGTATATATAGGACTTAGAACAAACATTTCGATATGTGCACTCATTGAAAGACTTAAATTCTTGAATTAAACGCAAGCAGGCGAGCTTGCTGATTGGTAAATGAACTTGAGAGTGTGGCTCAGTGATCAATGGTTAGTACATATTCAATTTGGGTTGCTTTCCCATTACCTTGCGGACGACAGTGTCATCAAGTCTGATATATTATTGCTTTGCTATCCCCGTCCTTTGCCTGTGTATATACATACGTATGTTGTTTCTGTTTTTATGGATATACATTCGTTAAAATATGCACCCATGTTAAATTGTGTACATGTAATGAATTAAAATTCCCAAACATGACGTTAACTGCATGTTGTAATAAGATATCTTTCTGGAACTATACCTATTGTTACGGTCAACGGTTGGCTGAAAACACACAAACACATACACACATACACACGCTTTCAGCCCAGCATATGTGTGTTATGCGAGTTTGCTCTCTTTTGTATGTTATCTTTACAAATACTCAACTTATAACATTATTTTGGGTTTTGATTAATACCATCCATTAAAAGATCATCCAATACTCAATATTCACCTAAGAGCTATTGGACACTAATAATGTCGTCATAATGTACAACCAATAACTGGTAGGACATGATACTAGCACGCCTACATACTTCGAACTATAAAGGGAACTTAGTTGTATGTAATACAAGATACCTTAAAGGAAGTGTAGCAATAGATGTAGTGTTGTTTAATTGTAATATCGATTATGTTTAATCTATGAATAGCATAATATATTGCAATTAACAAACAGTTCACATTTGCACGCCTCGATGTATATGTTTTATCTCCTTATATTATGGTTCATGCAATTTGCGAGATTGCTGATTTGTAATTGCTCGGTGAAGTGTTGTTTCAATAATAATGGCTAGTATGTATTCGTTTTGTTTTGTTTTGTCTATACGCTAGCAACAAAGTGTTATCGTCTCTAAGAACTTATTCTTTGACTCTGACCTGTATAGCACAGAAATGGAGCGCATGCATTACCTTTTTCATGTATTAAATATTACAAACAATCTTATTTTGAAAGAAATGAAAGACATGATGTTTTGTCGGACAAATATTATTTATTTCTGTAAAAGCAACGGTTTTGTCAATGCACTCACTTATAAGTGTAATGGAACAAAATAATATATATATATACATAAACACATAGTTATGTGTTATGCGACACATGATTATGGAATATGCAATAGCAGTAAGAGCATATTTTAAGTATTTTTTGTATGCTTAACATTTCAATCCATTGCCAAACAACGACTAAATGAATTAAGTATGTATTAATTGCGTTTGTGATGCCATACTTCCAGATATATTATCATTGTAATCAATATAGAGTTTGATTGGATATGGACAAATACGCGTAACCGCTAGTCCAATCATCATTTACATTATTATAAGAAGAAAGCGTCATTAAATATAACTGAACATACAACTACCATAGTATCGAGTTGAGGAAAGATTCTTAACATGTTTTATGGTTTTATTCAGGAAACTAATAGGTTGCATTTGTCTTCTCAATAGAGTACAAATTCGCATTATTAGTTCATGTTTATCACTACAATAAAGGCATTACATTCATCAATAAGTTATAAATAGCCCACGCAATATGTTAGTTTGCTTTACATCAAACACTCAGAAAACGTATAGTGCTTCTGTGTTTTTCTCTTTCTACTAGTTCCTAAGCAATATCAACGGGACGGGTTTACATACGTTAAGAAAATATAATGTTGCATTGGTTCGACTGGGTTGTATTTATCTCGTATCGAAAATAAACCTTCAACTATGAACATATTTCATGTTTGCAATGGCGCGTTCTCCTGCGATGACACACCGGATCAGCGTGGTTATTTATGTGGCGAAACATCTAATATAAGGTCCATATATCAATAGCACTTTTGTCGTGCGGCTCTGATTATCTACACACTTGATTTGCACTTCATTAAGACAGAGATCACCCATGTGTTATATAGTTGTTTCTTTCATTAAAGACGCAAGACCGCTCGTAATAAAATACAAACCGATCAAAAGAAGACAACTATCTGTTTTGCAGCCGCAGAACAAAAGGCAGCAAAACACGGGGAATTAATAAGAATTCCATTGTTCCAATGTATTTTGTTCATAGATTTCTGGATTAAACAAAAAAGATTATTGAAATGGTGTGTGTTAATAAAAGGCACGTTTTTTTTTCAGGGTGTTCTCGATCGGGAAAGATTATTTGCTTATTTATGCGTTGTGTCTTATATAATATGTTAAACGTGTCGATATCTAAGAACCTGAGCAATACAATTGATAACACATGTGTGTGCATTTGTGTATGGTGATAACAATATGGACATGTCTACTGGCGCATGATTTTCATATAGAAAGTCCCTTTTAAAAGGAAATAACTAGTATATTCAAACAAGGAAATAACTCGCTTTTAAATAATTTAATCAATGCACGTTTTGATTGATCTCACTTAATGCTCGTTTGTGAAACTCAAATTACCATGGATTTGCGATTGCCTTCATTGCGCATGCATGTTCCTGATTCATTATAATGTTCGTGACATTTTAAATTAAGCACGATATTTTTTATAACATTAACTTCCGCTAGCTTGGTTGTTAACGTTTGTTTAAAAAGGCACCTGTCTTGAGTGTACTCTTACAAACGTACCCCAATACAACACAGAGTTATACATGATTCGGACAACATTAAGTGATGGTTCAGTAAACAAAGAGATATACATGTTTTCGACATCAAGAACTTATTGATCAATAGACAATGAGATATACATGATTTTGACAACACTAAGTAATGGTTCAGTAATTGATTAAGTTTTTCACTACGGAGGCATAAATTTCATATCGCAAAGCATTGAAACAGTGTACATACACTCATGATTATGTTGTGGAATTTAACATTGGATACGAAACTTTATTTATTGAATAAGTTGGCATACCGCTAGATTAATTTTCGATGTTTTGAGCACATGACCGCCTGTCCTTATGGTACGTCTACAGCATTATACAACTTCAACAGAGAGATGTATATATGTTTTGAAGATAGTTAAGTGTGATCATAGCCTTACGTTAGTGCAAGCCTATATTCTAATGGTGTTAATAACGAAGGATGTACTGATTTTTGTTACTGAATGTTTTCAATAAAATGGTTGTAGAAAATGAACATCAAATGGAACGCCTCTAAATATATTAAACGCTTTGTTGAACTATTGCACATAATAAAATGTAATTTACAGGAGAACAAAACTCGCATTGACTATTCATTTTTATAGTGGCTTAATTTAATTAATAAGAATGTATTTGTGTTTGTTCTCAGATAAGAATATAGTCATCATATAGATGACTATGGTTTGTTAATCCGTTTAACTTGAAAGCGAATTGCTATGTTCGGAGAAATTGTTTTAAGAGATCATTGATATTATTTTTATGACGAGGTCACTATGAAGCATTCTAACAGACAGACAAACTTTTAAGGTGAATCGAATTAAAACCTTTTACTATGTGGCGGGGTTTTTAGTTTTGCCATACGTTACTTAAATATGATGATACTATGTTTAACCTTTTATTTAAGCTTTACTTTAAGGAGCCTTGCAATTTTTTAAATTCATTTTGATTCAGTTTAAATTGTAATATGTAAATTGCACTTTCAATTGATATGTTCATTTTTTTGTTCAGAATTACAACGACCCGGTGATTGCGTAATTATTGGTGGAAGATGAAGATTTCGATAATCGGCTTAATTCGATTGAGATGGATTGGGCGAGCCCCGCCTCACTAACAAGTTATCTACGAGGTTACCATGGCAACCAATCTAAGTAAACTTCGTCCAGTGGCGTTCATTCAATCTTGCATAACATACACATAATAATTAGGATCGAATTTGTTTAATTATGTGCTAGTACACGTGTTGCTATTTCGATTGCTCAACATGCAGCATTATACGAGACAATGTAGAAAACAAATAATGTTAATAAATATTCCCTAACTATTATCTACAACTACACAGGTGCGCATTGTGTTATGAAGCACAACCGAATTGTTGGACATTTGTCTTTACCATTCAAACAATAGTAGTGAAGTTACTATACATTGAATATATGTTATCAAATATGTTAGGCAAAATTTCGAAATTTTAAAATTTAACATTTCACACTGAAGCACTTTTTCACTATTAAACTGATCCCGTGTTTTAAGCATGGATAAAACGTCAGGAACATTTACTCAGCATAAATAATTTGACAAGTATGTCTTGCAAAGGTCGTACCGTCTGCTTCAAGCGTAAATAAATCATCGCAAATGGTTTACGAACGATTGCATTCGCATTGCTTGTTTTTTTGTCTCGACAATTAACCTCCGTTGTATCCAGTGCCAAGACGTTTGACAACATCATTTGTTATTTTCTGCCAGTGACTGTACGAGAGATGACAGCTTTACGTAAGAAATCTTCACCGGAATTGACCAATAATCGACCGTTATGCACGGTCATCCATTTGCCATAGCAGCTTCCATAGATTTCGATATTTACGATCATCAATGTCATCAAATTGTTAATAGGTCAATGAAACTTATTTATCAAGACATACATAACACATATGTTTGTTGAAATCAATATATGTCGATGTTTAAATAATGAAAATCGAAAACGAAATAAAATGAAGAGGAGGCATTGTCTGACACAAAATCTTCTATTTACAAGGATTGCTGTATCGGACGAAGATGACATCTGCACAACCTTTCGGTGGAAGGACATACATAAAGGTACGATAGTAAGATATTTAGTCTGATGTTATAGACTTTTTTTTATTGTCGTTGTTCATTAAAAAATATTCTTAAACAAAAAAATGTATCACACCTCAAATCACCAATACAAGTAACATTTGAAATATATAGGTAAACAAATAATACACACACAAATAGGGGTAGTAATTATGAAACATTAGGTAAACAGTTTTATTTATCTTAAATATACCGCTTGAATCAACGCTTGGTATTTACAAAAGTATTCTAAGAACTATTCTTCATAAACAAGTAGTCCTTTAATTTAGTCATGGGATCAACTTAATACTCGTGGTTAAATATAATCCGTCATTAATTCAGCACTTAAGTAACCTTTTGAACGTGCATATATATTACAGATAAAAGATAAATATAAGTACATACCTATAACTAAAGCTGTATTATATGCATGTTTACATTAGTTTGTTTTGTTGTTAAAGTGTTTATATATTACAGATAAAAGACATACATACGTATAACTGATGCTTTATAATATGCATATTATAGTTCTTGAAATATTTAACACTATAAATTGTATATGAATGTATGGTTATAACTCTATGTATGTTCTATTGAATTACATGTTCTTAAAATACTTAAAATAGCATGATTGCATGTATGTATGTAATATCTTACGGAATATCTTAGTTTATATACTCATCAAATCATCATCATCAATCCCTTGACAGGTTTGGTCGTTTGGGGGACACGAGGGACGACGATATCGAAATCCTCCTCCAGTCAGGTCTGTTATGTGCTGCTGAGAGTAATTCATCTATGGGAAGGGATGTCCACTCTTTTACATTTTCCAGCCAACTTTTCCTCTGACGGCCTCGACGTCTACCTCTATCTAGCGAGCCCGGGAGAACAGTCTTTAACAGAGAGTCGTGCCTGGTGACTTGTCCAAACAAAGCCAGGTCAAGGTCAATGTCATCAGCCAATCTCAAGTTGGGGTTGGGTCTTCCACCGATGGAGATAGAGGTGTGGTGGTCATGGAGAGTCTCCTGCATTATCTCCTCAAAGAAAATGTTGAACAGGATGGGAGAGAGCAGACATCCATGACGGACGCCAACTAATGTCCTGAAGAAGTCCCCCTGCTGTCCGTTGAGAATTACTTCGCTGCTGGCGTTTCAGTAGAGTTCTTAAATGTCTTTCACCAGCCCTTCGTCAATGTTGAATCCTCTTATAACATGCCACAGGCCATCATGCCAAACGCGGTCGAAATGGTTAAAGTAATTACATGTATAATACTGCAATTATGTTTACGAATAAATGCGTTAGTTGCAAGACATATATATATAGCACATTTATGTCTGCTCATATTGTGTAGGGATACTTCTACTTGGAGTATGCGTTATCCATTGACGAGTAAATATTCGTAAATAACATTGCCAGTTGTATATGCTGCAGGTGAAGCACAGTGTCAAACCAAGAGTAGTTAATATAAGTCCACCATTTGCTGTTAAACTCACTCATTTAAAAGTTTAGTTTGGTTCAAAATAGAAACTATAAGGTTAACTCTTTACTTTAAGTGTTAGCTTGTTGTTTCACGTGTTATCAGGTATCATTGTTGGAATATTGGAAATACTACAAGAGTATACAGTCGCTGTACCCGTCTGGATGTTTAGAGACAATACGTTAGTTGAGTGTTGATTACTGTTAAGTATACATTATTTAAATGATAGGATACTCTTAGATCAGTATTTTCTGTCTTTCTGAATTTGTGTTATTGATTTTGTTTTTTGAAAGGAATGTGTTTACTTTAAACAGACAGTACACACACACATTTTCTTTTCTTGATCAACATCGTTTCTTGACCAATTAGACGTTTCTTTCTAACATAATATATTTGTAATTGCCGACATGCAAACATAACAAAGGCATAATTCATCGGTTAAGCAGAACTCAATGAACTACCAAAAATACCATAATGCGTTAAACCACATTTGTGTTGGGGACAAATTCAGTCAGAAAAAAAAAGATGTATGTGCATCTCGATCAATGTTGCCGTTAGTGTGCTGATAAAACTATGAACAATCTCATGCATAGATTACTAATGCAAAGATTAACAGAATCAACTCGGTCACCGACGTTGCAAATTGCATGTTCTTGCATTTTTCATCGCAATGCTTGCGCATGTTAATACATTTTTATGCGGAACAAGACTTTGGTGTTATTTTATGCTCAACAAAACTTATAGATTTTCGAGACGTTTAATCGTTCTGATGTTTCAAAATCAATACGCTCCTGTCATGTGATTAACACGTTCGAATTACAATCCCCTTAATTTTATATCCGCTAACCTTCACAGAATATGCGTATCGTTCTCTGCGTAATAGTTACAGGTCGATGTAATTGTTGTAAAGGCGACAATAAGAAACATTTTAGTTGCTTTGTTTGTTTGTAGTTTAAACAACAACAACATGATGGTATTGATGATGTGTTTATTGCGATCAAAACACAATGACACAACACGATTAGGAGGACCGGAGTTTTAATCAACAAGATTTGTACTAGTTTTTAATGTCCATTGTATTCTGCTTCCAAAATCAAAGCTCAATCAAAATCATTCGAAAACTTAAGGATTATCAGATTTTTCAAGTTGCCAACCTTCCATATTTTTCCCCCATATTTGTCATAAACATTTTAATAAAAAAACATTCTTATTAACCGAGATATTGTTAAAGCAAGACTTGGTGTGTATATATTCCTTATAGTATACGCATTCATAATAATGAGGAGTCACAAAATGTATACATAAATAGATGCACACAAGTGGCGTTATCTCCCATCAGAATACCTGAATATAATAATCTCTAGCCGTATACAAAATACAATTTTGATCATAGGGCAAATGCCAAATTTGCAAGCATAAGGCTGAACTATTGTGATTTTATAAAATGTCACCCACAAAACATTGCTTAATCAACTTTTATGTTCATCGAATCACAGAAACGTTTCATTTATTCATTATTGAGATACTAAACATATGTATGTTTCAAATTTCGCCAAGGAAACAACAACGAATGGGTTTTTAGGTCATCAGTATGTCCATAAAGGCGCGCATTGGGATCTAGAATAATACATGTTCAGTGCCTGAACTATGAAGACAGCAAATGTGGGTTAACTTCACAAAGAATGATAAACGGAAATCTTTAGATATCAACACTAGCTCATTTGAATGGCTTTTTCATTTTTCTTTTTTTACATTTAGCTTATATCTGTATGACTTTATATTAATTTGATTACCTGAATATTCAGACATTCTTGAACCAGTAGTCTATTATGTAAGACAATAAGCTTTATTCAATAGAAATATATCAGTAAAGTACCATTCCAGAATTATTGACGAAATAAACTTTTGCATAAATCTTTTTGAATGAGCAGCTAACTGCAATCCATTACACAAAACACGGATATTGAAGTAATTCTGTTTTCGTAACACTTTTACTCCTTTTATCACTACTGAATGTATATTTTCGTGATGCATCCTGTGTATAATCCGCATGTACCTCCACTACATTGAACGTATGCTATATACAAGTATAACCTTTTTTGTGAATATCAAATACATTCTTGTTTCATATAAATGATTGTATGCATTAATAAATAACGTTGACAGCAACCAACATTAACGGTGTAGTTAATAATTACCTAACATGATTTTGAACCAATATATTTAATTGATATGACAACAAGGTTTTGCTAATGTAACGTTTCAATAATATTTTCTTAATCATCATCATATTTTAGTGTACAAATGCTATATAACATAATGTTCATATATTACTTAAATTATTCAGAGAATTTTATTTTGTATCGAATGCTATATTAAACAGATGGCCTATTTAAACACTTAATGTGAATCTTAGAATGCAAAGTTTACTTCAATTTATGCAAAGATTTGGTTCTAATTGCACAATAACTAATGAATACAATGATTAGCCATATTCTTGGTGAAAAGGGCGCCATTGACATAAACAAGGCTGTTGTAACCGATATTTAATCACACCAATGTATTATTGTCTTGATGGCGTAATCACATATTGTACGAACAATATGTGATTATTCCAATGCATATAGCTCTTTTTCTGAAATAAAGTGTTGTTTAAAATGCGATAAATAAAGTGTTTTGTTCTTAAATCCGTGCTTGTAATTTTGTAATCGGTATATTTCCATCCACGATTATTATATATCCCGAAATTATGAAAGAGCAAACTGACTTTTTCATTTACATGTGTGTTATACTTATCATTATTACGATGTATTAGTATGGTAATGTTTACACTGTAACCGAATAAATGTTGTTGTTTTCTAATCCATGGTTGTAATTTCGTTAAACGAGCATGTTCCTGTAGTAGATCAGAACAACATATTTATGCAATGCTATATATGTTTTAAGTGAATACATGTATGTGTCGCTTGATTCTTCTTTTTTTCTAGCTACGTATATGCTTTAATACTAAACACGGAAATTCTTTCATTATTTGATAAATAAGAATAATGAAATTCCAGAAACGCTAGATAGATATTCCTTTTACCACATGAAAGTTATTAATTAAAGGCAAGTGATCTGTTGCTCATGCAATATAGGACACTATTTACATTGTGAAAAAGACAAACAATGAATTACTCAGTGATCGTCGTCTTTCAATGGTAAATACACACCGCTGTATCACCTTGCTTGAAGGCATGCCAAATCTAAAACTCCCTTCAACAATAATCACTTAAAAGGGAAGGTACACAATTGGAAACACAGACATAACAAATAGACACACCAATATGTTTACTTCTGACCTTAGCAAGGTCATTGCAAAAACACATTGCGGACTTAGTTGAAAGCAATTGTTTAAAACGATATGTTTAATATTTAACACACTATTTACAATACATATATCGTGTTATTTTTTTTTTCAAACAAAATGCACAATTACATTCGTCACACCTATGTTCACTATTGCAATATAACAAAGTAAGGAAACAAAATCTCTCCACTATTCCTTTGCGCGTATAACGTATTGCACATAATGAATTAAACATTTCAAAAGTAATAGTATATATGTCGTCAAAATTTAGAGTATTTTTTTCAATGGATTAACATGGTTTCCCATTTACTGTTTTGTACTTGACACACACAGTTATTGGTAATAAGCCTATTAACATATTGTTCTGGAGGACACGATAATTTATCAAACAACTCGGTGTTACATTTGCACATAACGAGCACACATGTTTGCTGGTTCCGACTGTTCGGTTTATTCCGTAAAGCTATCTGTTGTTTCTTATTACAATAAATTACCAAGTATTTTTTAATATTTTGCTAGTTTACGATAAACATCGACACGAATAGAATCGCTCATATGACATCACCCAGTGGTATAGGTTACGTCGGCTGCGAACTTCCATCGTGTCAATCGATTGTCGTCCAATTAAGCGCCAAATTCGCGTGAATTGTTTAAACTCGTCCAAGGTGATTACAGCACGCTTTCAGTTTAAGCTTAGAGTAAAATGTTTGGTTTCGCCAACTTGAAGGCTGTCATCTTCATGAGCCGATTCCGTCATTGCCGACAATGTATGCTGCACGTGGCGGTTACCAATTTTGATGTTTCTATGTTTTAGCTTCTCTAATTGCGTATATAGGCGACGGAATGTTTCCTTAAATTAAACAACAGGAAATCGGATAAAAGGGTAGCTTGTGGTTGCGTGTGCAATTTATTCCACATCGAAAAGATCACATGGGATTTCAATGTTCGAAACGCGATGACACGCTATTGTTGCTGATTGTGGCTGACATCAACATACACATAAGACACGTAATAATGATGCTAAGTATATTAAACAATAATTATATTTGATACTTTGAGTCGTACTCAGTGTGTAATTTTACAAGAAGAAGTGCAAGATATAGTATCACCTTACAGTTTTTGGATTAAATCATCAATTCATATATAATAACATTTAAATGTCCGACATCGACAAAGACCTGAAAACGATTGATAGAGATAAAACTAAATTATACTATTTTGCCTTGCACAAATAGTTTATTCTGTGTGAATATGAATAATGACAGGTCCATAATTAATTTCAGTTTGCATGTATTCTGAATCCAACATTGTATAACATAAATACAATTTGTAATGTTTTATACGAATAATTGTTTTTTTATAAAACGATAGGTCCGTTATTAATTTCAGTATAAATGTATTCCTGAACCAGCATTTAATTATTTCCAAACGACTCTCTGACTTTTCGTGATTGATGGATTTATCGGCATATTTATTGAAAGCCGAGCTGGCATTCTAACGGTTTGTGTCCGTGTTCACAGGAAGCATGCAATATGAACCACCGCCATTGGACAGCATCGTGGTATTCTGAACATCGCTGCTTCTCCCACTATACTTGTACAACAAATAGGCCTACCATAACACGACACCCGTTAATACAATGACATAACTAGTACCCAACGATAGGACCATGTTGAATATAAAATTAATTTGTCTTTACATCTTTGTCAAATACGATGTAGAAGTGCGACCAAAATTTATCTGTGTACTTCAATATTAATGACTCTATTTATAATTGTTAAGGACTTAAGACACAATTGAAACGCCGTATATAAAGCGTTGAATCCAGTAAAATAACGCAAATCGATCTACACACATTAAATACCTAAGTCGTGGTATGAAAAAATAAAAATAAGTACATCAAAAGTCGGGCTTTTCGACATTTACAGTGAACTTTAAAATAAAAAACGTGTGATAAGTCAAACATGTTTGTGTCTTATTTAAATATTTAGTGGATCATCTGTTAAGCCAAGTTTTTTCATCATCAGATATGTATCTAAATTTCGTAACATACCATGCTTCCAAAAACGAACGGTAACGTTAGTGTAGTGGCTAGATACAAATCAATAAAGTTGACTAAATACAAAAATATGTATTCGCAGAAAAGGTTCCCATAAAGAAATTCTTTGTTATAAAGACTGTATAAACTAAGTTCATCAAAATATATTAACATTGAAATTTCAGCTGCATCAGCAGTCGATGAACATATTAAATAATCTGCATCTTTCTTAATGTCAAGGATCCAATTGCCAAACAATTCAATTCAGATATCGGAATGTTTATAAATTAAATCCATTTAAATAAAATACACTGAACATAAGTAACTAGCCAAATTTAGTACAAGGGTGATACTAGTAAATTCCTTAAACTATTTAATCATATATTTAAGCAGTGAAAAACAGCAAAAGCTAGTGAGTTCGATAATTAAGAGCTCAATGTGAAATGAGAAAATATGTGAACAAGATAAAAGTTATTCACTTTCAAATATACTTACATCGAACATTTTAAGAACATAAAAGCACGTCATTATAAAAGGTCAGAATATTAAATAAATTAATATTAACTAAACTTTAAAATATACTGACATAGAGAAATTAAACTATAGAGAAAGAAATATTTCATTTTATATGGCCCAGCTTATGAGTTGACTTTTATTCAATTTGCATGGGGCTATTCGAACAACAATAAACACTTGTCTACCCTATATTCCGCTTAAAGGCAAATTATCAACACACCGACTTTGTTATTTTGATTTTCAAATTGTCTGACTTATAAAGATCGTCACGTATTTAATAAATTATCGATGTTTATCAACTTTTTTAACACTATGCTGAAAATGTACATTATAGAGACGACATAACCCAGTTTTCTACAACAATCGCAAAGAAAATAAATATTCAATTGACTTGCATCTTAAAGCTCGCTTTTATCGCAACTCACTCATGGAAACTGCAGGTTTACAATCAACAGCTGCATCAAAGATAGTATACATCTTGTGTTTCAACCTCGAAATATGTTAATATGATGACTTTTGATAACACACAAAAAATATCGAAGTCATTATCATCTAAATCTCTTTTTCTTAATGACATACTTTACTTTGTCCCAGAGGTATTCTTTTACGCGTAAAATTCTCAATTAAATAAATAATCTTGTTTGATTCCGATAAATGTTCTTCTTGTTATTCTAGGATTTGGGTTAAATAAATTATTCGCTTTAAAATATGCATGCATAACACAATAATCAGGCAATAATGCCTTGATCCGAAAGCTGGCAATCACAGTAGAGAATTTACGGTCTTACTTTTTTCTCTCGATTTGACATGATCTGCCATAGTTCTGAAGTTAAGTTTTGGTTTAACACAATCTATTTATAATTGAAGTAAGCTATACTGGGTAAGTTATCAGAGTAATTTAATCAGTACTTTATTACTTGCAAAGATCTAGTTGTTCATTAATTTAGCGCTTTTAACACCTGTTTATTAGCAATCACCGATTCAATTTTGCTTGCGTGTCACTTCGTTATGCTGGAAGATTATTCATAATGAATTAACACGAGACGTTAACATATTCTGGTCAGTAAAGAAACATTTTAAAGGCAAAAAGAAACTAAAGAAATATTATCAGGAGATAAATTCTGGTTAAACTCCTGTTGTTTTTTTTTTACGTTAAGAGAAAAATAACTAATACAAAGGAGGGCAATACATACAGCACACACTTTAAAATTAAATTATCATAAAACCTGGAGGTACTGCCTTTGAGCGGTAAATGCAATTGCAAAGCATTGTGTGCATAAACCCATCTAAAGCCTTTTACACCTCACCGTCGACATGATATAGATGCACAGCATTTCATCTAGTACGTATGTGAAATCTTGATACATTGGGCGCATCTTACATCATACACGCCTGCTTTTCTGAAATACTTAGATTTAAATCGCGAATGAAATGCAATCTATTTGCACGTGTTTTCGTTCAGTTTCGTCAGGGATCAGCAAGTGTTGTCATGATAAACTATGGCACTGTTTTCGTACACAATAATTGTGTTAAGAAGAGCCTTCATTGAAAAAGAGAGTACCATTAAAGCGAAACGTTGCCCTAAATAAATAGTTTGAGCGTGCACACATTCATTTTGGACGACATTAATGCAATTGCATTTGCATTTAATACGATTTTCTCACGAAACGTCTGAAATGAATATCGGTAAAGCTTCTAGAATGTTGAAGTTCCATGATTCTAACTGATGTTATAGAACTATTTTGTAATGGGTTTAAATTTAATTTCAAGCTTTTCTGTATTGTTCTCTCGACAGTAATTTTCCATTAAGGAGGGCGTCGACCAACACACCGCAGTTAAGCCGTGATGTTCACTACAGAAAATCTTTTTAATGTACGCTCCGTCCTTCGAAAAGTCATTAAAACATGCCCAATAATCTCATACCTGAAAATATTTGTGTCAGTTGTTCGAAAAGGAGGTTACATGTTTTATGCGTAGAAATTTTATTGTTTAAAATATTTAAGTAATCTATAAATCAAACGTGTTTGAACATCGGCCACAGAACAAGTTTGACAAAGTGGTGTTGAAGACTCCATTATGCGGAAAACTAGTAAACGCAAATGTTGATAGGCGATGATTACGTATTGATGTTTAGAAAGTATTCCAAAACATGTGTTGTCCATTATATTCACGTTTTTGTCATAAGTATTTATATAACAAGCATCATGGTCTAATTCACATCATGATAGCATTGTTTACCTCCACGTTTTAAGAAGAAGAGCTATTTAAGACATCGAGAATCTTATAGCTCTTCCTCAAAGTAGCTAAAACTGGTTTGCAGTGAATTATTTTTGTTCACACAAGATNTTACTGAATATCATTGAAGATAAATTACAGCCTGAATAAGCACGAGTTCTTTCAAAAGGTTTATATTATACACCTTGCGTTCCATTGACTATTTATTTACATAAAAGCGGAAGTAGATGGTATTATTGTCCCTTTCGGAGTAATGCAGGATCAAGATGAGCAAATATGTATCCTCGCCCACCAACGTTGTGGTGCTACGACGGGATCGTTATACTGTTGCTTTAACAGTTTGAACGTCTGCATTCCCTGAAGACAGAACAACATAGCATCCCATTTTAGTCAGAGTTGTGCTGATCAGAGCAATCATGACGGCCTAGTTTCTGTCACGAGACAAAAAGTCTTCCGTTTTTACATGAGCATTCTGTTTCGTAATAAGATCTAATTCAAATATTATAGTTCAAATAATTACCGGTACATCGTTTTTTTAATTAACTTGAATGCATTTGTTATTTTCCACATTCCCAGCATACTTAAACAATGCATTACATATCATACGTTTAACATAATGTATCCCCTTTTATTTCAGTGTAATCGCGTAACCCAACAGTTTCTAATATTTTATCTTTAGTAAGCGAAGGGTTACATGTACAGCTTTTTTATTTGTTTTAAGCTGACATCGGTTTGATGCAGCTATGTCGTGTCAGAAACACGCGCAAAGGATTAAGCAACATATTTAAAAAATGAAATTAATGTCTTATACAATTTGTGATAAAATGACGTCCGACAACCGTTTTTATTTTGGGTAATATTTAATCAAAAGTTTTACATTATAGCAGGCTTCCAAAATGACTGACACAATCCCATAACTCGTTCCATTTAATAAGGTATGAAATGATAATGATAACATCTTAACTTAACGTTGTTTTTTTTATTTAGTTCAAAAGACAAAAAAATCCTCTGTACGCATGTTTCGCAACTAAATTGTACACTTGAAATTATGATAAAGTTATATATCAGTTCATTTTGAATATTTTCGGTAAAACATTAATATATGATGAATTGTATGTAAACATAATTGTACAGGTCATACATACATATATAAAACAGAGAGTTGAAGCATAACCTCATAGAATATGATCCTTAATTCATGTTCCTTTCGCACAATGATAAGTACTACACACAAATGTTCACAAACAAGCAACAATCATTAAGAACACATTAATGACTCACCTCGATCTTATACTATAACTACGGTCAGTGACATTAACTGCATCATATTAGTATGCAGCAAGGTTATATGTAGAAAACGTAATAAAACGCGATCGCTTGTACCATTTAGGCCATTGGACATGCGCATTTCATCAATATATCTAGGACACACAAAACTGACCGTGGGAACAGTTGTAAGAATCTCAAAATCGATTCAGAAGTGCTGTTTTGTCTCTTATAAGTTCAAAAAAAGAGCCTTTAATAAACCAGATGAGACCAATTTTCATCGAAGGCGCAATAGCATTTCATGGTCTGATATGTGAAATCAACCAAGACACTGTGGTTAATAAAAACAATCGATGGTATGAATATAATAGGGGTCTGTGCTATATTTAATTATAATAATAATAATAATCATGTCTTACACATACTCGAAAATTCAATAAATACAATACCAATGTTTATGATGCATTGTTCTGAACATATTACATTATAAGGTATTATCATAAATATAAATGCAAACAAATGAATTCTTTTTAAAGCAAACATGTATATGTTCGAAGACAAAGCAAACAGTACGGACTTATCTGCAGTGATAGCTAGATATTGGCTCCAATGAAGTGTTTTATCTAAAAGCAACATTTCTACGATTCTAGACATTCACACCATATTACTGGCAAGCTTATGTCTACTCGACACGGACGGTTTCTGAAATGTGCTATGAGATAAGATGTCACATACGTATATTAAAGAAACGCCTCTCCATACTGATTAATGAATTTGGAACACAAACTTAAATATGCTACAATACAAATGAGGGGTATTTGTTCAAAATCTCATGAAGACTTTTACCATACACGTGCTTCACCCATTATATTGTTTTGTAAACCGAAAGGCAAGCGTCTTGATATGAAACATGCGTCGAGTATTTTTGGTCTTTATATCAGTGGATACTGTATCTTAATATGGCATTAGGGTAATCCACCTTTGTGTTAGGAATCTCTGTATTGTTGTCGTTGGCTATGGCTGGCAAATATTATCACATCGACCCATGGGCCGATTTTTTCATATCGGAACCGAATCTTAAACTAAACAAAATGGCGACCAAATATAGACTAAGCCAACGATGATACATAAAATTAAGACACAAATTCACCCAATCAACGAAAGTATCGAACATATGATAACTCAACTTAGCACACAATTGTGATAATTACAAAATCGATGGCAACTGGAAATGTACTGTAGATTAGACACTTTGTGAGCTCTAACAAGAGTCATAAAAAACTAAATAAGGTAAACGATACGTATAGCTCTCCTCAAAGCAAAGCTTATAACAATATAATAACAGCGATATGCACTTCCATGTTCTGTTCTTCCGTCACTTTATCTAAATTTACGTTAGACCACACTTTTTTGGAAAGGTGTGCATCAATTGCTAACCATCCTGACCACAATCACGGTTTACGAAATCGAATGACTGGTTGAAGCGATTTGTTTTATTTTATATCGAAGTTTCCAATTATGAATGTGAATCCGAAATACTTTTTGGACTCGTTGGATGCTTGACAAATATTTGTTACTGTAATAGTAACCCCAATGTAAGATTGTTTTCAATTATATCCAGAGAGTCTAGCTTAAACTGGTGGGTTTCGTCACAGAAATTACGTCACACGAGATACGTCATACATTTGGTAATTAATTGAATGAAAAAAAGACGTAAAAATGGAAGGGTAATACATTTTAGTGGAGAAGCACAATAGAATGATATGCAGCATACACGATGACACACGGAAGAGCTTGGCTGAATGTCTATAATTCGGCCCCTAGCTGCAAAATGGCTCTCAGGCTAAAGGCTCTTAGGCCGTTAAATCGGCAGCGAGCCGATAATAGACAGCCGGTCCAGCTCCAACGAGTGTTATCGTCTAAATCATACAGTATTTACTCATGCGTAGCAAAGGATATTAGTCGTTTCGATGATACCGCCTCAACCACAATTTATATCAAACGGAACATGTCTTAATCTAGTATATATGAATCCTTAAGGGATATTATTCCAATTGAAAACTGCAATCCAGGACACATGTGTACCTGTGTTCGCCAAACGTTGTGTTCCTTCAATTAAACGTGTTTTGGCGTTGCCGTTAAACCCAGGTTTTCACCTCAATTGACAATTTCAACAGTTAATATAATGTAGTAGAAATTTCCCGCCAGTGGGCCCGAATTAATAAATGGAAATATCGCATTTGTTTAAAAATTCCAGAACTACGAGTAAATATGGTAATTAAATGTTTATGAAAAAATGGAGAAAAAGATTGAGGATTGTCTGCTTCAAAAGTCTGCAAAATCTAACTTATTCGGAAATGCTTTCTTAAACTTTGATTTTGGAATCAGACTACCATGGAAATATGAAATATGCGAAGAGAGAACAGAATTAAATATGAAATATGCGAAGAGAGAACAGAATTGTCGTATTTCAGATATAAATCCTAAAATGTACGAAGATGTAATGCGGCTTAGAATCGTTCGGAGCAAACATCCTCTTTCGTTAGTCATAAGTCATTTATCTTAGTGACGATCTTTCTGAACCCAAACCAATTAAAACCAACGCTTCATTTTATTAAAACTTATGTATTTTTTCTTATTCCTCAATTGGCCGCTCTAAAAGTATCAGTTTGAGACCAGTTTGGTGAATTGGTCAACTTCCTGCAAAGATACGATACGATTTTATTCTGTACTGATATAAGTGGGATTTATAAAGACGTTTTCACAACATTAAACACATTTTTATAATAGTAAATGTCTGTATTTTACAGAACATTTCAATATAATATCTATGCCATAATCACAAACTGTAAGATTCTAGCCTGTTCTTCTTCCTTTAATTAAAGTGTTTTTGTTGATCAATTGCACAGTCAAAGGTTTACCTCATAGTGCGCCAAGCTTCAATTTGTTCATGTTCATGCACTCTTCCTAATAGTTGTCTAGTTTATGTGACACATATTTGTCTTATACCAAATTTATCCTTAATAACGTGGGCACCATTTCCATAAAAGCTATCACAATTCAGACAAGAGTACTTATCTTTGTTTGTCGGTCGTCCGTAGGTAGGTTCCAAACGTGAAATTTAAGTTGTACGCACAAATGTATAGCCGTTATATATTTTTAAGTAAAAATGTATTAGTGACACATATAAGTAAACCTATGTTAGATATATTTACTGGGATAAACATTAATAATTAACAGTATTTGGTCGTTAGACCTTGTATATTTTTGTGCGTGTATGCCCAAAACGGCATGGTATTAGTCTCTTGCACATTATCACAAAAAAGTCATTATCTTTTTTTCAAACTTTTTCCGATCACTTAATTTCATTTGTAAGTTCATCATGCTAATACCTAACACAAATATTTTTGATTAAAACTCCGGTCCTCCTAATCACGATGTATCAGTGTTTTATATCGCCAGTAACACATACTCGATCACAGTCCGATTTTTTTTAAACTGCACACAAACAAAGCCATTAAAATACTTCTTATTTTCGCCATAACAACAATTGCATCGACCGGTAACTGTAAGTCAGAGAACAATACGCATATTCTGCGAAAGGCAGCGGATATTAAATTAAGAGGATACAAATTCGAACGTGTTATTCACATAATAGAAGCGTATATACTTTGGATAATCAGAACGACAAAACGTGGTGAAAATCAATAAGATTTGTCGAGAATAAAATTACATCATCTTCTCGATCTTATGCCGCAAAATATATTGTTAACGTGCGCAAGCATTGCGATGCAAGAACATGCATAGTGGAGCGCCATTTACCGAGTGTATTTGGTTCATGTTTGCATTAGTAACCGATGCATAATTCTGTCAAAAAGCAAATAGCAACATAGATCGAACTATACAGACATCTCATTTATGACTGAATTTGACGCCAACAAAATTCTGTCAATTAGTTAAACACATCATGGTATTTTTGTTATTTTGCTTACTGCTTCTCAACCGATGAATTAATGCATTTGTTATGTTTGCATGTCTGTAATGAAAAATATACTCTGTAGGACAGAAACGTAAATACGTATCAAAGAGTATCCTATGAATGTAATAATGTATAATTTACAGTTATCAACAATCAACTAACATATTGTTCCTTAGCATTTAGAAGGGTACAGCGAATGTTACTCTTGAACGATTTCAAACTACGCTACGTTATTACACTATTAACAACATGCGTACACTTAAAGTAAGGGAATAATCTTATATTTTGTATTTGGAACCAACATCAATTATGTATGTGTGAGATTATCAGAAAATGTAGGACTCTTGATTTGTTCCTGTGCTTCACTTGCATAATTTAAATTGACAATGTTTTGTACGAATATTCACGGGTCAATGAATAAGAAATACACCAAATAGAAGGATCAGAACATAATACAAGCAAATGTCTATTTATTCATATCTTTAGTTTTTTTAACTATATGTGTTGCAACTAACGCATATTTTTGTGAGAATCTGTCCAGTATTAGAATTAATTTAACCAGTATTTGTATACTTTCTTTCTTTTCAAAAATGAATTACAGACTTATGACCCATACAACTTTCAAAAAGTCGGAGGTATTTTGAAGTTTTCGAAAAGTCATGGCTGGACAAAAATGTAAGAGCCATATTGTAGCCCATTTGAGTTTGATAATTTTTCATAAATATAACAATAGATATAGCAAACCGTATCGAAGTATGTAGCAAGTATACAGGCCTTCATGCACCAGGCTTAGCTTCAGAATACCACACTGAAAGGTCGACATGGCACAGATAGTTGCATATGCAACATGTTGATATTGAATTTAATGTGCATTTGCGTCCACAACCACATTTCAGCAACTGAGATTCTTAACCGACTTAAGTGTCAAATATATTCTGGGATCCCACAAATATTTCTCTGGACAAGATGTTCCTTAATACAAATTTCCTAAATATTGATTTTTACCAGCCAACTGATTTCCCCAGTATATACGGACGGTTGGGTCTATATATTGTTTCATTATTTGAAAGATGTATTTTTTCAACATGCAAGGAATGGCTTCTCAAACAATATGTGTTAAGTTAAGAAACTATGGAGATCTACAAATAATGGACTCTCTAAATTTAATAGACGAAAACCGTTATCTATCACTATCACATTGATGTTTCAAGAATAGTCGTATTTAAAACTCTTTTAGAATGTTTCATTAGTTGTTTCATACAACCCTTTCTTATTAAAGATAATTTATGGAAAGATGTTACGTTTAAAACTATTTTGAGGTCCTTAAATATTTTAATTTATAAAACTTGTATCATAAGGTGTCTGCAGTAGTAAATTAGCAATACATATGTAGATATATTAATATTGAATATTATAAAATTGGTCAAAATGTATTTTTGTCCACTATTTCGAAATCACCAAAGTGTACGTATGATATATTTATGTAAAAGTAACACGAAAGATATGAAAATAATTAGACCGGGACTTTACAGCAAAGCGTATGAACCGTCATTATCTAGGGAAATCACGAATCAGATCTCCTTTTTCTGTTGTTTTTTTTTTTTGTGTGGACATATAGTTATATCGGTACTACTTACGTCATAAAACTATTTTCTTTTTTTAAACGGTTAATAGTGTTATGAAAGTAATGTTAATGAACAATTATATACACGTTTACGTATAAGTACTAAATAATGCGCTATTGCATTTGTGCTTCTTGTGTTGCTGCTGAAACAAATAATATAATGCGTACTATGACGTATTGTAACTGATAGATGAATTACGCGCGTTCTAAGAGGTATTGACTGCTCATAATTTATGTATGCTTTATGTAAAACATTTGCTGGTAAAAAAACTGAAATACCAAATGTAGTTATAATTAGAAAAGCTCATCTCAAAATGAACATGAATTTGTACATTTGAAGTAATTATATTTATTATCGTAGGTGCTTTAGCAAGTATTAAGACAATCAATTCGTGTTTGCACTGTTACCAAACGTACTTCGGATAATGCGCAATTTAACTGTACCAACATAGAAATTTCACTGCACGCAACATTATGAACATTCGTTTGTTTAACCATTTATTATAAAATAAAATTGTGTTCTGTCATAATATGCATTATTTATGTTTCCAAAAATTTACCTTTCATATGAAATCATGATTTGTACTATATGTGTCGTAACCGTGTCCAATACTTGTAAAACAAACTGGGTCAACACGATCATCAGTACACACATCTCGTTTCTATAATGTTCGCACGTTCCTATAATGTTCGCACGTTTCTATAATGTTCGCACGTTTCACAACCTTGGGCACTATGAAGGCAGTATAAATTATCATTGTAGTCGAAGTGTACGCAATAAATAGTTGTTATTTGAACTGATTTGGGGGATATATATGTGGCAGGCCATTAATTGACCTCTGCGGCTTTTATAATTATAATATTTACGGTATTATTTCTGCGTGAATAGCGGTTATACAGAACGACTCACATAATTGTGCTTCATAAATATATACATTTATGAGCTGAAAAGAAAGAGTGTCCGTATTAAAGAGAGTTCGTGTATGCTATTTGTTAAAACACGGCGACATTAGGTATGAAATAAATGAATTGGTCATAAAAGGAATTTCAATTACGATAATTTATACAAACATTTGTTCATATAAATTACAAAATAGTATGCAAGAATATCTGTATCGACTACCCTTCCAGTGTACTATACAACGATTTTGCATAATCCCGTTTCCGATGGTTGCTTTGAAAGATTGACATAAACCATCTAAATGAATTCTTCTGCAGTTGAAAGACGGAAATGAAGTCTAAATACGCTCATTGGCCGAGACATTAAGTAAGTAGGTTTGTATCGTGAATAGAAATATAATGATGGGACAAGGTCAGACAGAAAAAACCAGAACAGTAAGACATAATTTTCTATCACGTTAACAACGTACGCTATATATTCAATAAAGTTGAAAACGCAATATATACATATGTTTACATAATGTATTATCAAGCATTGAACATTGATTATGTTTAGGACACAAACCTAGCAGATACGTACCCCACACAGTAAAGATGACTGTGTGTATAAGTCAATTACTTACACACATATACGTCTTAAAAATGCCTTCATTTCAATATATTCTCTGTTGCGACAATATCACTGTAATATATTTGTAAAAGTAATTCTTTACATTACTGTTCTTGTTATTTTGATCGATATATAGTGAATAACCAAATTAACGTTATAGCTACAAAATGACATAAAAATCACTATGCATAACGCCAAAACAATGTTTGAGTATTGAATGCAATACATAATCATTTTTTCTTCATAAAACTAAATAATTCCCACTAAACAAAACATGCTGATACAAACTCAATAACCTTTAAGCCATATATGCACTGCTCTTTCTTGCACTATATTACTAGGTATTAACCGGAATACAATTTCTCCCGGTATTTAATTCAATGGTCGATCCATTGAAATATTTAAACTTGTGTCTGGGAAATGGCGTCTCTACAGACGCATTTGTAAGACCATCGTCTAAATCCCAGGTCTCAAATTGGTACACACTGAAAACAAATGTGTCAACTCACACTCATGTTAAAGCTCGACTCACACCAATTGTCAGGAACGGGATATTGCACAAGCATAAAAATCATTGATTTAGCAAAGTGGCAAATCGTTTGAAAAAAGATGAAGTTGAATTAACCTATTCACGAGATTATGCAGAGTACAGAAATAAGATGTTTTCAAACATATGCCTTGATGTGACCTATTACATATGGCAATTGTTGTTTTGTGTGAACATTTTTTGCAGTGTATCAAATTGCAATACATTTCACAAAGTACGATTTTTTTTATATATAAAGCTTTTTATGTAATATATGGTCATTGTTGTTTTTCTTTATTTACGGGAATTTTTCCTTGACGGATATTATTATTATTTAAACTGTGCATTCATTGCAGTACTAATTGATTGCGCGCAAAACAAAATCAGAATATCGAAAAACAAATCTAGAGCTGTTGTTCGACCGCGCGTTCGACTTCTCGAATTCTGTCAAAGTTCGGAAAGTTGTTTTTCAATCAAACTGTATAATATGAACTGATTCTTAATAAAAATCATTCAAAGATTTGTATATGATGTATCTGTATAGGAAATTGCATTATAATACCTCTATATTTGTCGATGCTGATCTTGACCAATCCCGTTTTAAATGCAAAAACACGACCAAGCGAAACTTCAGCAGAAGGTATGATTACAACTCATTGTGTTAGTTCTTGAATTATTAAACACAAGCAAGTCTTATATTTTAAACGAGAGTCACAGCATACACAGTGTATGTGTATTTAGTTTTAGTAACATATATTAATTAGTTCTTGAGCAGTTCTTTGGAAATCCCACATTGCAAACACAATTATCTGCCACTCGTGTGTGTACAAGCCCCTTATTTTGACAATATTCCACTTACTTTTTAATAAAAATCCGCTATAAATATGATCACAAGATTATTTTAAAGAATGAATGTATTAATTAGAATATCTATTAAGACAGGGGAGATAACACAATATTTTGCTCTGTCTTCGAAATGTCAAGCTTAAACATTTAGTATGTTAAACATGTTGGTAAATGTATATTTTATTCAAAACTTTTTGGTTTACACAGTGATGGAGGACGGAGTGTACCCATGTTTTCTTGTGACAAAAAGACGGACTTTAGTTTTTTTGTTTTCTCCTTTTTGTAAAATTACATATATAATGCACAACTGTAACAGACTTGCTTTCTATAGCATACAGTGCATCCTCCTAATAAAGGCGGTGACCACAGTTTTAGTTTATATTGTGTATTTATTTGTGGTGTCAAGTATGTTTGGTTTTTGCCACACAGTTTAGCAATTGGTTCCTTCATGCCATCAATAAAGGACCAAATACTGCAATAATGTTTCTCTCATACTGACGCAGGTGTTATTGTACAGCTTGGAAAAACAATAAATGCTGTTGTTGTGTTGTTTCTCAAACTAAGCAGTTTCTGAATAGATCTGATAAAAATCTATTTTACAACGTAAATCCTTAATATTCGCACAATCTTCTGTCAGTATATATAAGGACCAAATCTATTAAATTCACATACATAAACCTTCCCCTCAGGTCCCAAGAACAATCATTACCAATTTGCTCCGAATAGTGTTTTCAGATTTCTCAAAATTACCTTCAATTACAATAATATAATAATAACACGAACCCCCGCATGAAGACCGTTAAGAGCTAATGGAATAAAAACGAATCACAGGCGTATTTCCTAAGGACAGAGCATTCGCAGCGAAGAGTCTGGATTTCTATTTAATGTAATATAGCCCATAACATAAAAAAGTGTAATATAAATACATTATTTTATCATGTATCCTTTAATGCTGCGGTTTTTGTATATTACAGTGTCTGGGTTATCTAACGTATTATAGTAAAATTACATTGTAGAGCCAATTTTATGTTGGATCATATATTTTGTATTGCATATGTACTCTATGGAAAACATATATATGGCTTATTGATTGCACAGGAGTAAGTGCATTGCTTTCAATTAACGATATCGCTGTTTACAACAATGCAGTATTAAAGCAAACTTGTTTATAAGACAAGATAACTTATTTCGTAAAAAAAGGCCACCCGCCCAGAATATAATATACAGACATGTTACATTTTATATGCATGAGTTGTGAATAGTTTTATGTTTATATTTTTCGCATTAATATATATATATATAAATAATGCAATTTTCTTCAATGTAAGATCATTTTTCGTTTTAATCACATTATTAAAATCCATTTTTTCTCTGTTTCCACTAGTAAGGAGAAAAGGTGAATGTTACGTTCTCGTGAAATTTAGAACAATGAAAACATACATGAAATTATCGAACTTCAAAATTGTAATGCTCATACATTGTACACATTCATAACTTTATTGTTAAATGATATTTTTCCCGTCGGCATACTTTTGTTAGAATGTAATGCCCATTGCAGTGTCTTAAAGTTTGAATTTAGTGAAATTATTATTGCGTCGATTATAAAAAGAAACTATTCGTTGCATATGCGATGAAAAGGAAATTTATCAGCCGAGGCAATACAAACAGATAAGTGCGATTCCTGTGTCCTTTACTTAGTTTGATTTCTACAAACGGCATCAATGCATTTGACGTCATGTTGCACGAAATAGGGTTTTAAATATAGAGAGTGAAAACATTATTGCGTGCTTAAATGGCAATATTGCTTAGCTAACATGCATACGGTAAGATGTTGAAAATAGATTCGACTGTAGCAAATTGATAAATGAAGCAAGTATAATTTATTATTATTATAGCTAGAGAGCCCTTGAGCCCTTTTTATATAGAACGATATATATTTTTCGTAAATGTGACGTGTTCTGAGAAAACTGGGCAAAATGCCTGTGCGTAAATTGTCATCCCAGATTAGCCTGTGCACCGCACAGGCTAATCAGGGACGACAATTTCCGCTTTTATGGAATTTTTCGTTTAAATGATGTCTCTTCTTAGCGAAAATCCAGTTTAGGCGGAAAGTGTCGTCCCGGATTAGCCTGTGCGGACTGCACAGGCTAATCTGAGATGACACTTTACGCACAAGCATTTTGCCAAGTTTTCTCAGAACACGACACAAATAATATCAAACAAGACAATCACCAACCTTCATGTAAACAACCAACAAAATACCGTTGTACATATACTCATTTACAAATATGTTTAAATATTCGATTCAAATTATTTCTTTCGTTATAGGTTCATAAACAAATCAGTGTCGTGACGATGCTTTGCTTTTCAACAACTGGGGCTCGCACGTGTCGTTAAATTCCTATCTATATCAACTATAAGTAGTTTTCACCAATTATAGTAACACACATCGGAAAGAGGGATATTTAAGACTCATACAAGCTGAAACAATAATAAGGAGATTTGTATTTCTTCCTGTGTTAATTATTTATGATAAATGTTCTACTAATGCATCAAATTAATGTTGAACGTTGATGCCTGACATTCGTTTGGCAAATTATAAAGCACATGTTAGCTTTAGTAGAACAATAATCGAATGTATAGGTGTTTAAAAGGACTAACACCAATTCAAACATACAAACATAGTTGTGGAATATACCCCAATGTGTCGAACCAAAATTAAAGCATTTAAGTGCATTACATATATAACGCGTTGTGTTGCTTTAATACTAACGGCCCGTTTGGGAAAAGAGATTTCTGATGGTGTATTGCTGTTCTGCTTATTATGACATTTTGAAGCAATATCAATGACAAATGCTCAGAAAGATTTTTGATAATAACAACACTACAATAGAATATCAGATAAATAAGTAAACGATTTTTGAAACGTTCAAAGGGGCGCCTTTTATTAGCGTTGTGTAACTCACTGTCATTTTTAAGGAATATCAAGTCTGTTGGGAATATCGAGTTTATCAATCACAGGAAGTTCCAACATTGCACAAACGTGTTAAGCTGTTATTGCTATCAATAATTTTCGAATAATGTCATATGACAATGACAAATGCTCAGAAAGATTTTTGATAATAATAACACTACAATAGAATATCAGATAAATAAGTAAACGATTTTTGAAACTTTCAAAGGTGCGCCTTTTATTTGCGTTGTGTAACTTACTGTCGATTCTTTTAGCATACATTATATTGTCACAGAAGGAATACTACCTTTTTATAGTAATTTCATCTTTAAAGTTGGTCTTGATAAGTGGATTACTTTGTATGCACGTTCCATCAAAAGACCACTGTGTATAGAATGAGTCCATTTAATATTTTTTTTAGAAAACTCTTCATGCATTTTGTGTCGAATATATGTAATACAATCAATTCATGTATGTTTATCAAACATAACTATTACTACACTTGTACACAATTGACCATCATTGTCCATTGCATGACAATATTGTATATAATTTGATGCACAAATAAAAAAAAAACATCCCTCCGATCTCTCTGATAATATCGTTATTTCAATGCGTTTGTCGTTGATGAGGCATCGACATATAAGTACATCTCAAGCAATTGGTGCCCATTACGAAATCATTATCAACTCTGTTGATGATTTATGTTCAATTTGGTATGTGTTATATGTAGACAAGTGCTTGATTATAACAATACACCTTATTAACAAAATAAAAGAATGACACATTAACAAAAAGAATGAATGCCTTACGAAAAGAAGGATTCCGTTATTAACACAAATTATTATTTCCTAACAACAAAAGAAAAAATAACTTAGAATAATCCAAGAAAAAGAGAGTTAGAATACTGTCATTTGCAAACTAAGCAGCAAATATAAATCGAAGCAAAAACTAAAAATTAACAATAACCAACTACTTAATGTCTTATATTCTTTGGCGTCTATATACATGATAAGCAAAATTAATAAAATTAATATTTTTTCCCCGAACTTTATTTTTCAAAAGTAGTTAAAATTGTTTCATTGGTATGTAGCAATGTCATAACATTGATGTAATAATCATTTCCTTAGCTGTGGGTCATAAGGTTGCATACAATCACAGTTTTATGTTGTATTTCATATTAATTGAATTATAGCTAAAATCTACAATTGTCACTGAATATTGTTCTTATAGTGTGTATTTGTTCTGAATAAACATTGATTATAGAATTTAATAGTATCATTAGTAACATTTTTACGGTGTGTTATCGGTATACACATATTTATGTCATAACTAAAACTCATTGTTTGTTTTGCTTTAATGTGAAACGTTTAAACATTTTGTTAACAAATCAAAAGTAAGTGGAAAAGAAAAATAACTGTAGTCTTAATTTCTATGATGGAAAACAAATATCAACATGACGTTTCCTTATTCCAGAAACTATTAAACATATATTACTTGCGCTATTTTAATACACCATTTATAACCTTTACTTGCAAGTTTACGATCAACTTACACTACCAGTTCATTTCAGAATGAATACACTGTGTATAGCAACCGAGTACTAAGGATGCTTAAGAAATGATTGGACAAAATAATCGTTATTCGTGATCAATATATCGTATTTGTCACGAGTGGCTATTGAGGAGTTATTATATTCAAATTTCCGTTTTTATCTTAGCTGAACTATTATTCGTCAGTAAAGTGTATGAAAACATAAGTGCATATTTCAATACAGGGATATTATTGTTTGTATTGTGGTACATTTCCAAAATGAACACACCATGAACGTATTTGCACCTCGTTTAATTATACCTGGTAACACGTGTATACAAAAACGTTGATTTGTATTTAAGGATTTAATAAAGATACTCATTTGTATTGAATGCTATTGAAAGATATCTCTTGTATATTTTGTATTATTAACAGACAGTCTACAAAACAAAATCATAGCACATGAGACATTACATATATTAATTATGACATATATATAATTATATGAAATTATCTATATTTAAAACATTTAAATTTGTGATTAAACAAGAAGGATACTTCCTGTTTACACGTTGCTGGTGTATTATGCGCTTTACCACCCCATGTCAAACCGATAAGTTGCTTTCATCCTATACAGGTGATCAGTATATAAGTTCCATAACGATTTTATTCAGTAAATAATATCACAAAGCGCCGTCACAGATATAAAACTAAATCAATAGAAACGGATATTCATTTGTAAATAGATTTAAAGTGGTGCGTTGCCATAACGTATATTGGTAATGTCTCAATATAAATAACTACGCGTATGATACTCCATCATTAAGCATTATACAAGCCGCATATGCCTTTGACCCTTATACTCGAAGCATTGGATAGTAGGACTTTTTACACTAAATAAAAAATGTCGTGACCTTCACAGCTTGTGGAGAGTTGCCAAAGACAATTTCTTTAAAAAGTATTGATATCCTCGCCGGTCAATTTCCTGGAAATGACGACCGTGTCATTCAAAGTTGAAGAATACAATCATGAGCCATTCATGAGAGCTTGTGACGTGTGACAAATCCCATTTCGGACTCAAGTAGTATTTTGACGATGCACAGTTCCAAGGTAACAACTTGTCAAAATTGATAAGATGTTGCATTTACTAGGAAGGAAGAATAACAATTTTGGACATGGTTATCCTTGCCGAAGTGAAGCGTAATTCTTTTCTGTACAGAAATGCTGAAAATTTGTGTATAAACAAGAAGAAACTAAATTAATTTTGTAATATCTTGAACACATTTTCCGTGCGTCATGTTTACAAATTGCGATTTTACAGACACCATATAAGCGTTCATGTTTGTTAACCGGAACTGTTTTTTTCCGTTGGTAAATAGCACGTTTTTCTGCCCACTGCACTGGAATTTCCAGATTCTCCCAGATATGTTTTGATATAACTTCATTGGTCCACAACACTGACTGCGAACGAAAATTAAGTAGCAAGACATCAATTCTCATGATTTCGATGGCGTAAATAATAAGTACTATTAAAGTCTCTGCGCAATTAATCCAGTCACTTTTGAACGACGAAGAATATTATCAAAAGCTATAACGATATCTTAGTCAGACAAATTTTAGTTCTAACTCGTGGTGCATTTTTTCAATACATAGTACCCAGGTAACACATAGTTATTTTGAAAAACATGTTTCATTAATTGAATGGACAAGCATTTAACAATTATGCATGTCTTTCGAAAGAGACAGAAGAGCTGCGTAAATATGTGTCAAGTAAAATGATCTGGAAAATAAGCAACGCATTAACGATTACGGCTAATGGATCAATTATTCACCGCGTTTTGGAATGGTTATCGTTGCATTCATTTATATCTAAGCAAGTCAATGATTTAATTAATATACATGCATCCCCATGCTTTTGTATAAACAAGACGAACCGACATTCAGTTTTTGGTGTTTTTAACATATTTTCATGCGACAGTTTTGTCACATACAGGTTTACAATCCGAAAATAATGCAAACGGAGATTGCAACATACCATAAACTCTTGTTAATTTGCTAGGCAAAAACTGGTAAGGAAGTGTGTATTGGTATTGTATTAAGAAAGGTTTTAGAATGGTAGGAATAGTGTCATGTCAATATATTCTATAAAGAAAGATTCATGCTAGAGCTTAAGCGATGCTTGATGATTAGAGATGTGCGTATAATACAGCAAGCAATATTATATTGATCAAACATATTTTCGATCTTTCTCACAACTAGTACTAGTTTATTTGACAATATAGAGATATAGATCGATCACTTAATCGATAGATTAATATATTGTATAGGTTGGATCTATTTTTTGTAGACATATAACTTTAAAACCCATCCCCTTATGATATCGTCTTAATAGTATTCCGATACTTTAGACACTATACCACTAAACTATGTGTTTATTATTCTATTAAAGCGTCATGTTTTGGCATTTGTGTTATCATGTTATGTCTGCATAGGCAAGTTTAATTAAAATCGCTACAGACACGCGATTGGTTTGTGATTTATTCTGGAGTAGGTGTGAGGTTCAGCTAGCCCTCAACCCGGTTTAAACCTACAATGCTTTTAATCACTGTTTAAAGCGGAGATTCCTGTATTAAGCATTGTATGTTAATAGTTGGTGTTCTGAAATACACATAGTTGATATGAACACCAATTTCTCACCTGATATAGTTTCTGTATTCACTATATTATATTTAATACTAATTAATGATTGTTTAAATAAATGTTGGAATGACAAGTCATAACAACAATAGCACTTCCGATGTATTTAAATGTAACGTATTGGCGATTGAATTAATTTAGTACAAACAATATTTCCGTATTCACGAACAATGCATGCTGATGACAATTAGCTGGACACTCAGAACGTCCCAGTTGTAGAAGCTTGGGCATCCAATTGCGCAATATTCCTAAAACAGTTTGATTTTTAACACATTGATTTGTGTTTGGCACATCAGAAGGGACATTTTCAGTTAAAAGTGTGTTTGACATAACCAATATTAAGACATGATGTTAGTTGAACAAGCAGTGTTACACACGCAAACGGAAACCCTAAAGTTGTCATTCTGAAAATACCATCTTGTCAACACTTGTCAATGTGGTGTCTTGAAAATATTTTCCGTGCGACAGCTCTGTTGCAAAAAAGGTTTAAAGACCGGTACGTGACGATATCATATACACGTTTGAATAAGCTTGACCAAATAAGACTTGTGGCCAGTATGTATGTGCAACTGATCCCTTTTATTTTTACCAATCATAATAGTTCAGGTCGGAATAATGTAACTTGCTCCTTTTTAATGGTTCTCGATTTCAAATACACAAGTAAGTGCTTACGCGTCCCTTGAAGGTCAGTGACGTAGAATACAACGAGTAAAGTGAAGGTTCATTATTATAATACACAGTTTTAATTCAGTTATAATACCAAGTATGTAAATAAATGTGAACTCCACAGTGGCAAAAAGTTGTCCAATATGTATGTGCGTGTATCGTGTTTGTAGTTGAAGTAATTGAGTTACAAATCGTAATCATAATAACGAACAATACATGCTTATGTCAATGAGTATCAGTTAACTTGTCTAAATTCATAAATATTCCAAGTTGAAAAGGCTTTCGTATGCAATTGCGTAATTTCAATAAGCAAAAATTAATTTTTTATAAATTTACTTTAATAGCACACAGAAGAGACATTTCCAGTCAAATGTTTAAAAGATGCACCACGCTCCATTTAAGATTAATGAAGATATATTTGGGCAAAATATAATTAATCATTCTTTGATATGGCAAATANGTTGCATTTACTAGGAGGAAGAATAACAATTTTGGGCATGGTTATCCTTGCCGAAGTGAAGCATAATTCTTTTCTTTACAAAAATGCTGAAAATTTGTGTATAAACAAGAAGAAAATTAATTAATTTTGTAATATCTTGAACACATTTTCCGTGCGTCATGTTTACAAATTGCGATTTTACAGAAACCATATAAGCGTTAATGTTTGTTGACCGAAACTGTTAAAATTGCTGTATTGCTTTTGCTTTGTAACTTAAAAAAGATTCAGGTGTGTTGTAGACAAACATTACGGTTTCATGATGGGCGAAACAAAGCTAATTATATAGATTAATAACAACGCAATATAGTGTTGATGTTGTCTAGTAGATAAGTTAATTAACTACAACACAACGAGAAATTCTACGTTTAAATGATTATAAATACTGGTTCATATTCACGTTAGAATGACTTTCAAGTATATTAACATATGTAATAGCCACAGCAGAAATCACACGTCCGGATGTACTTGAATATAATGTGTTGTCAGTTGAAATAAATGATTTACTTATTTTCCCAATCCCGAACAATATATGCGGATGACATTTTGCTGTTCAGTTGTCTTAATTCTTTATTTGTTATTTCTGAGGATTGTGTGCAATTCCCAAATGAACAAACTTTCAGTGTTGTTGAGTAGTTGTAACAGTCCCTATAATATATATTAAAAAATGATGCAACCAAAAAAGTAGAATTACCCTCGCATAAGAATCCCTTATTTTATTCCGTTGGTAATTAGCACGTTTTCCTGCCCACTGCACCGGAATTTCCAGATTCTCCCAGATATGTTTTGATATAACTTCATTAGTCCACAACACTGTCTACGAACGAAAATTAAGTAGCAAGACATCAATTCTCATGATTTCGATGGCGCAAATAATAAGTACTCTTAAAGTCCTTGCGCAAAAAATCCAGTCACTTTTGAACGACGAAGAATATTATCAAAAGCTATAACGATATCTTAGTCAGACAAATTTTATTTCTGACTCGTGGTGCATTTTGTCAATGCATAGTACCCTGGTAACACATAGTTATTGTGAAAAAAACATGTTTCATTAATTGAATGGAGAAGCATTTAACAATTATGCATGTCTTCCGAAAGAGACAGAAGAGCTGCGTAAATATGTGTCAAGTAAAATGATCTGGAAAATAAGCAACGCATTAACGATTCCGGCTAATGGATCAATAATTCACCGCGTTTTGAATGGTTATCGTTGCATTCATTTATATCTAAGCAAGTCCATGATTTAATTTATATACATGCATCCCCATGCTTTTGTATAAACAAGACGAACCGACATTCAGGTTTTGGTGTTTTTAATATATTGTCATGCGACAGTTTTATCACATATAGGTTTACAATCCGAAAAAAATGCAAACGGAGATTGCAACATACCATTAACTCTTGTTTATTTGCTAGGCAAAAACTGGTAAAGAAGTGTGTATTGGTATCGCGTACTTTATAAACTGTTCCAAGATTATATTAAGAAAGGTTTAAGAATGGTAGGAATAGTGTCATGTCAATATATTCTATAAAGAAAGATTCATGCTAGTGCTTAAGCGATGCTTGATGATTAGAGATGTGCGTATAATACAGCAAGCAATATAATGTTGATCAAACAAATTTTCGATCTTTCTCACAACTAGTACTAGTTTATTTGACAATATATAGATATAGATCGATCACTTAATCGATAGATTAAAATATTGTATAGGCGGGATCTATTTTTTGTAGACATATAACTTTAAAACCCATCCCCTTATGATATCGTCTTAATAGTATTCCGATACTTTAGACACTATACCACTAAACTATGTGTTTATTATTCTATTAAAGCGTCATGTTTTGGCATTTGTGTTATCGTGTTATCATGTTATGTCTGCATAGGCAAGTTTAATTAAAATCGCTACAGACACGCGATTGGTTTGTGATTTATTCTGGAGTAGGTGTGAGGTTCAGCTAGCTCTCAACCCGGTTTAAACCTACAATGCTTTTCATCACTGTTTAAAGCGGTGATTCCTGTATTAATCATTGTATGTTAATAGTTGGTGTTCTGTAATACACATAGTTGATATGAACACTAATTTCCCACCTGATATAGTTTCTGTATTCACTATATTATATTTAATACTAATTAATGATTGTTTAAATATCAGTTGGAATGACTAGTCATATCAACAATAGCACTTCCGATGTATTTAAATCTAACGTATTGGCGATTGAATTAATTTAGTACAAACAATATTTCCGTATTCACGAACAATGCATGCTGATGACAATTAGCTGGACACTCAGAACGTCCCAGTTGTAGAAGCTTGGGCATCCAATTGCGCAATATTCCTAAAACAGTTTGATTTTTAACACATTGATTTGTCTTTGGCACATCAGAAGGGACATTTTCAGTTAAACGTGTGTTTGACATAACAAATATTAAGACATGATGTCAGTTGAACGAGCAGTGTTACACACGCAAAAGGAAACCCTAAAGTTGTTATTCAGAAAATACCATCTTGTCAACACTTGTCAATGTGGTGTCTTGAAAATATTTTCCGTGCGACAACTCTGTTGCAAAAAAAGTTTAAAGACCGGTACGTGACGATATCATATACACGTTTGAATAAGCTTGACCAAATAAGACTTGTTGCCAGTATGTATGTGCAACTGATCCCTTTTATTTTTACCAATCATAATAGTTCAGGTCGGAATAATGTAACTTGCTCCTTTTTAATGGTTCTCGACTTCAAATACACAAGTAAGTGCTTACGCGTCCCTTGAAGGTCAGTGACGTAGAATACAACGAGTAAAGTGAAGGTTCATTATTATAATACATAGTTTTAATTCAGTTATAATACCAAGTATGTAAATAAATGTGAACTCCACAGTGGCAAAAAGTTGTCCAATATGTATGTGCGTGTATCGTGTTTGTAGTTGAAGTAATTGAGTTACAAATCGTAATCATAATAACGAACAATACATGCTTATGTCAATGAGTATCAGTTAACTTGTCTAAATTCATAAATATTCCAAGTTGAAAAGGCTTTCGTATGCAATTGCGTAATTTCAATAAGCAAAAATTAATTTTTTATAAATTTACTTTAATAGCACACAGAAGAGACATTTCCAGTCAAATGTTTAAAAGATGCACCACGCTCCATTTAAGATTAATGAAGATATATTTGGGCAAAATATAATTAATCATTCTTTGATATGGCAAATATTCAAAGACGATATCAATACAAAAAATCAGTATAAAACGAGCAAAAGAAGAGCATTACATTTTCACTTTAGTAAATACCACCTTGTCCACACCACTGCACTTAAATATATTTATTATATCGGAAAGGTTTAGACATTCCATACATAAACCAACATGTCTGGATGCAAACGAAACGGACTAGTTAGGTACCAAGACAAAAATCTAATGATTTTGAGACCATTACCTTAATATACGCCGTCACACAAATTAAGTGTATTGCAAAGTGTACACTTCCCTAGCGTTACTCTAAGACCGTTCGTCACAAAATAATATTCAAGTAAGGGCGAATACTTAGATGAATACCTAAATAAATGTCATAATTGAAATAACTTCTTACATAATGCATCAATCAATACAGGGCTTGTTGAAAAATAACTCAAAAATAATAATTGTTACCATTGCGTACTTAAATTGTAATTTACTTAAATGACAGTCTCTGTTATTGCAGTTTGATTTGAATTATAATTCTATGTTGCGTATATACCAATATATTTTGTGAAATATGGGCTAATGGTGATGTTATAGCAACTTAAACCGGTTGAAGCACAAAATCGTCATTTTATTTTGAGGATCCTTGTGTTATAAACGGTATTCACAAAACCAAAATTGCCAGTCTTATGTACCCCACCAAACACATTTTAGCCAGTCAGTGTCGTATGACTGCTTCTAGATGTATGTAACAGTGCATAGTTTACCATTTGTTTGTCGGTAAAACGCTGAGCACTTAGGATTAATAGTTTGCGATAATGTTTCCATTTATGGCTGACGTTAAAAGCATGCCAGGAAAAATTCGCCTGCCTTTGGGCTTTGGGTCTTTACATCTTAAGAACTCAGAAAACAAACACCATTATTCCGATTAAGGTTAAGATCGCATTTGTAACTTAAAAGCAGTTTGCACAATGTCCATATTTAAATGGAACAGCTAGAGCTGGTGAATTGCTGGACTACAAATCAGTGGATTGCGGGTTCGACCCCCTGCAAGACCATATAACTTGTGAGGCGCTTAATCATGATATAAGTTCTAGGGAAATTCTCCCATGATAATGGCAGGGAGTTGTCAGTCATTGACATGCGTATGTGCACTAAGTACTGGAAAACCAGCTACAAAGCAAAATTGATCGCCGTGCTATGATTGAAATACAGTTGAAAACGGAAAAACATACATTGTAATTAAACTAATTTAAACATGTTAACATAACACTTTTATATCAATATCATATAAAGTCATTGAATTAACAATTACAAAGTTATTTATTTGAAACTTGATTTTAATGAATACAAAAATGAAAAAAATAAGTTGTAACGCACAGGTATCCTAATACAGTTGTTAAACAAACATTATTAAGCCATATTAGTATCAAGAAACGCAAATAGATAGTAAAACGCAAAGAAATATGCAGCATTTGTTTCGTTAACAATGTATGATCTATGTAAAAATTGCACCCACTGGGGTATTATTTTATCAAAAGTAAACAATATAAGTAGGATAGATAACCGCGTGTTGTCGTTGGAGGTTAAAACTGTCGTCATGGCGTTCATAATGTTGATGTTCTAGAGCTATTATGGCCTTTTGGGTAGTATGTGCTTTTGAACCTTAAACTCAAGTTGCAATACAGACTCTAGAAAACATCATGTGACAAATCAGATTTTTTTAAAGGAATTTTGACATTCAGGGTTTGTAGATACTCATGTCGATAGTCATGACATTATTTGTTTCACTTTGCAAAACAAGTACAAGTATAGTATATCATATATTGTTTATCTCTGTGCAATTAAACTGATATTAGTAGATGCCGTGGTAAAGGAAAACAGAATCATTTTGATCGACAAAGGCAGCTATTGTTGTTTTCCTAAGCCATCGGTGTCCTGAATGGTATATCAACAAGTTATTGTTTAACTAATTAAGCATTAGTTGTTTACGAGTAATATCTTTCATTAAGCATTTTAGTGTTAAGATTATGGATACGATTTTCTCTTCTCGAATGTAAATGTTTACCAAATGTTGTTCCATATAATACGTTATTTTCTTATGAATAATTTCGTTTGTAGCATACACTATTAACAGTATAAATAATTGTTGGTATGTTCTCTACAATATTTTCGATCTGTAAAAACAAAATGTGTGTTTGCATTATTGTCACACATCGTAATTGGCAACACAAACACAATTTTCTATTTGGATTTCGCTATAGAAGGTTATCTCTTATTTTTAGTACACATGGACGTATTAGATAACCATTACATTTCTATATATTAATATCGGAATATCTGAAAATGGTTTGTCAATCTTTACTTCGTTAATTTCAGATGATTAAAGGCGAATGTTTCTATTACCCTTATGCTCGTAACAAATAAAAAAAATCCAGCACATGGACAGGTTCCAATGAGAATTTGTTTTTTAAAAGTATAGACATTATGCACTGTTTAATTCCGGAAAATAGCGTGCATGTGTATACACGTGGAATAATGCTATCAATAACCATTCGCAAAACCATGTTGTGACAAACCAGATTCCTCAGTTCGCGCAGTTCGCAGTGAAGAAACATTCCTACAGAAGCAGCTTAATGATTTATGCATATCACAGGAAGAACATAATTGTAGTGTCTATTGTATATAGCATATTTTTCTTGTAACGGTTTTGTGGCAAACAAATATCAAATCCGGTAAGTGACAAACGGAGATTTAACAGACCCAATACTCGTGTAATCTGATAAGATAGTATCTATTGGTCAATTTCAGAATCGTGATGGCATACAATTTTCTGTGAACATGCTTTTGGTTTTTTGTACAACTGAAATAATATTTGTTTTATAAAGTAAGTCTTACATCATCTATGTAGACAGGGTCGGTTTTGATATAATAATAATAACTAAAACCCAGATATATAGGCATAAAAGAAACACTGGTAACATTCATTAACCGTTTTTCAAAGCAAGTGACCAATCGTCTTTACCATACAGAACACGTTATTAAACTCCTCACACTAAGCTGAAAAGTTATTAAAATACAAACAATTGTAATGGAACCTTATGTAATTGAAATTGTATAGCAAAATACAAAGAGCACGTTCACGGTTTGAACATCTCATGAAATTAAAATGAATGCTTTCATAACGTATTACTTTAAGAATTATTTATAAAAAAAAATCTTCAATAATATAATAATAAATTTGGCCTAGAGTAGTGAACCAACTAAGGAATATCATTAATGTAAGACACATATATAATGCTGTGTCCTCTGAAAGATAATAAATGTATGGATTAATTTTTGTGTCATGCTTAAAAAAGTAATGCTCAGTTATCATCATTAGATTGTAATGTATTACAACCGCAACTGCAATAACGATTGCCGTTGTTAATGCGATTCTTTAAAGTTTTTGGCAGTTTAGGAAATAATTAAGCTTCAAATAATGATTTTAAACATGAAAAATACACGCTGATATAATTAAGTTGTTCAGTTGACAAAATTATCAGATATTCTCGGTTGCAATTGCTTGCGTGTTCATTTGCGTAATTCTCTATTAGAGCATTATTTGATTTTGAAAATAGCATCAACGAAGGGAATTGCTAATTTAAAAGCTTCAACAACATGCAACGCTTTAGTTGAGATTTATGATAAATAATTTGGACCCGGAATCTTATCCACTGCTCGGAACGACAAATATTCCGAATTGAAGATAATCACATCGGCTGTATTTGAANATGACATGACAGGAATAATAAACAAAATAATGACATCATGTCCTGTTTTACACTTTTGAGGATGTTTCATTTATTGAATTAAAATGTCAAACAAAGAGCTGTCAAATACCATTTTGATATCTTCTTGTTTCAGAAATTTTCTATATTTCACTACTTATCATTAATAAACCATGGCGCCATCAACTTAATTTCATGTAAGTTACCAAAGTAATTAATACATTTTCGTAAGTGGGTTCAATATGAAGCACGCATAAATAAACCATGGCATCTTCAACTAAATTTCATTAAGTTAGCAAAGTTTTTCATACAATTTCTTAAGTGGGTTCCAAACTAATTTTAAATGTTCATAGTGATACATGATGCTTAGCTTTGTCCCGTGCTCTTTATTTAAAAACAAAATCACCTACCATTGCTGTTGATGAAGCTGAAATTAGATGAGACATTACAATTAATATACAATAATTCAAATTTAGTTTGTTTAACAATATCAAGTTATATACTGTATGCCATTGAAAAAGATTTCTGCAATTTAAGTATAACATATCTGATCATATATTTTTCTGTATCAGAATTGATACAAAAGGTAGTAATGCCCTGCTTGCACAATTGGACACACAGTCACACATGATTGCTTCATACATCATATTAATTTTCATGTTCTTTTTTTCCAGGACAATTTTACATTTGAAACATGCTCAGGCTAGCTTGCAGAGGCCAACGATAAAGATTTTTTCTGTAAGGTTACTTTGCTTTATGACGAATAAATGAACTCATAGTTAAACAAAAAGGAAAAAGGCCCTACGGTCCTCACCTGAAACCTAAATAAACTTAACTCTTCCAAGCTGGTATAATGCCTACTTATTTCAATATAAGTAAAACTGCCACCCCACCCTAAGCAGCTCTTTTTTTACCAACATAACCAGTTTCTATCTCTGCCCAGATATCAATATTATGAAAAGAAATGTTCTTAGCAAGTTTCATGATGATTGGGCAAAAATGTGTAGTGTTCACAAGGTTTCAATATAGCCATGAAAGGCAAACTACATCACCCCCGGCAGCCATGTTTTTCCACAGACTGGAACCATTTTCAAACTCAACCAAGATATAATTTAAACAAATAATCTGGACAAGTTTCATGACCATTCAACAAAAAAATGTGACTTCTACAGTGATCCCAAGGTTTCACTTTAACCATAGAAAGATAACTGCCAAGCCCCCTGAAAGCCAACGGACCAGAACCTTTTTCAAACTAGGCTCAGATATGGTTAGAACAAAATGTTCTGTGCAAGTTTCTTGAAGTTTGGTTAACAATTTTTACTTGTAGTTGTTGAGCATTAAACTTTAAAGTTGATGCTGACCGCAGTTTGTGTAACAATAACATGTGCCTTTTTGCTTGGGACACTTGTTGTGAGTGACATGTCATCTCAACACAGTGATCATTTGTGTCAAGATAAATTGAAATGCTTCATGCTCTTACTTTTGAGGGGCAAAAAATGCACTTTTTAGTTTTGAAAAAACCGGTGTGACTATTATACCGTTTTGACCCGGGTTAACTTGAACTTGAAGGACGCTAGTGAGTAGTGTAAACAATGTCAGATTACCGAGTTTAGAGTTAATGACATCCAATGTTACACGCATTAGACGCCTTAAACTGTTTCGGTGGCAAAACTCACATGAAAAATGCCTCGATCCAGTGCATGTCAGCAACAACTTCGAGGAGAAAGACATTTTAACACATTTTGTCGCAAAGGCAGCCATTGTTTCCCCTGTTTTACGTGGTGAAAGCCGAGTACCAGCATTGCGGTTACAGTACACTTTTAATTTATACACGGAATCAGAGACGAAGATAACATATCTACGTCTCTGACGGAATGTTGGAAAATGTTGTTTATGATATCGATTATAACTTATTTCTTTATAGCGATATAATAAATTGCATGTGTGCAAAGCCCAGCTGATAATGATGACACCTTTTCAATTTTACATCTAAGGCATAATGACGTGTATAAAACAAACCCACAGAGTTATTATCTATGTCACTCTGCTACTGTACAGTACATTTGCATAATTTTTAAGTTGTGATCACAATTTCCATTGTTTGCATGTTACGGTCGGGTCGTTCATGACTCTTTACCAGATGCCAGTCGTACCAGCTTTTCAATTGCTTATTTTGTGCTTACTTGAGCCTCGTTCCGGGAAAAATGGGCATAATGCATGCGCGTAAAGTGTCGTCCCAGATTAGTCTGTGAAGTCCGCACAGGCTTATAAGGGACGAAACTTTCCGCTTGTATTGATTATTTTACTTCCTACCGAAAAAAAAAACAACAGTTTAGGTGGAAAGTGTCGTCCCAGATTAGACTGAGCGGACTTCACGGGCTAATCTGGGATGACACTTTACGCACATGCATTAAGCTCAGTTTTCCCAGAACGAGGCTCCTTTGGAGAAAGAGGATGCAGAAAGGGCCCCGATCCCAATGCAGGCCTGGGTATTGTTAACTTGGTGTGATGTTGTCCGATTATGTTGATTAACGAGGTAGTTTGTTGCGAGGAATTGAATACATTCCACCGGGGTTTACCACGAAAAAAAAGTTATATTTGTAAGAAAATATTGATCAACGAGTGTGATTAAATACCACCAACATATAATTGTCCATGTTTATCTGTTTATACCGCATTATCCCTTGACGCGATATTGTAAGCTGGGATATTCACCCATTTGCATTTCAAGCTTTGTGAAATAAAATAAAAACATTTTTCTTTTGTTTACTAGATACACACAAGACGTGAATGAAATATCTTAAAATAAAGCTTTAAAAAGACAAATAACTTAATCAAATACGACTAACCTTAATTGACGTTGATATATGTTACCATGCGCTTTGTTTGAAAATATCATGTATCTTAAACGACAAATTAAGTTGTGAATTATTTATTAATCAAGCGACGACTATCATTCCACAAATATTGATCGCATATTCATAAAACTATGCACGTACTTAAATGATTCATTAAATGAAACTGTGTTTAATTTCTTCCAAACAAACTATTTAAAAACAAAACACATTTTCGTATTATCCAAAAATTAAATAAATGGATAGACCAATCGAAAGTCGAGGCTCTGCCATAAAACAAGGTATGTGTTCAACATCATCATTTATTAATTTGTTGATGTAGCTGAATATTTAAGCTACAAATAATGTTAAAACATATTGTACATGCTAGCCAATATCCAACGCACATTTTTTCATATATCCGCTAATAAAAATTAATCAACGCTTTTCAGGTAAGTATAATTGAATCAAATAATTTTAGATCAGGATAGAGTTATCTCAAAGTCGGGCGATATTACTTTTCTAAAGCACCGCCAATAAACACATACATATTATATTGAAATTTGATTAGAAATTAGGGCCTAAAATTAGTATTGTTATAATAATCATTATTTAATTGACTAAATACGAGCGATTTATTACACAGGTTTATTTGCATGTCAAGAATGTCACGGCTAGAATATTGCTTGATGTCGTGGACTGCTCAAATATGTGCCGAACATGTAATCATTAACATATTTTCTACGTATAATTTATGTTTAAATGCACACATATTGCATGCATATGTTAAGAATGATTCATTCTTATGAAAATTGCGTGTTAATTACTGTGACAGTTACATTGCTGCTATTTGGGTGCAATTTTATATCAGTAAGTTATACTTTATATACAGGAGCTTGACTATTAAATGGTAATTTGCGTATCCTTTTATGCACACAAGAAACAGTATAACTGACATTAAATTAATAATTATAATTAAACAAATGAAAAATGATAAAAATGTAAATATTAACACGGTCTCGTTATATACTGGAAGGAAAAGGCAATATTTTTTTTATTAACCCATTTATGCCTAGCGTCTAGAAAAAAGGCCTTGGCAAACAGCGTAGACCCAGATGAGACGCCGCATGATGCGGCGTCTCATCAGGGTCTGCGCTGTTTGCTTAAAGGAATTTCTGTAAAAAATATTCTAAAACTAGAAATAAATATACATGTACTAGACAACCCTAATTTTGGAAATGAATTGATCCAATTTAGAAGGATGGGAGAGTCCACTAGGCATAAATGGGTTAAAACATGGAAATTAACCCATCTGAAGCACGGTCCGTACGCCGTTTAATTTACACAGGTACAACAGACATACAGCGTTTACATTGATGTCATTTATACTTATCTTAAGCCATTTTTATATATTTTGAAACTGGAACGAAACTTGAATCAATGTACGTAAGTCTCTGCAGAAGAGCACAACAATTATATTGTAATGAAGCTAAAGGCAATCGCCCTTCTAACATATCAACGAGAGAATGCCTGGGGATGATATCGATGAAATGAGATTGTAATGCAGTTTATAAACATAGCTATCATATCACGGGCATAGTTCGTGCCCTGCAAAATATTATTGGTTGATATTGTACCGCCCCGCATCAGCTTTCAATATCGTAGGCCATCAAAAATATCGAACAAGATTGAGTGATCATGAATACCTAATAAGATGAATACGATGTTTAAAAGGCTTTAAAGATGCCTCAATTTGATTTGAATAGATAAGCACATTACACGATCTAAACGCAATATTGAGCCTCGCTCTGGGAAAAAAGGTTTAATGCATGTGCGTAAAGTGTCGTCCCAGATTAGCATGTGCAGTCCGCACAAGCTAATCAGGGACAAAACTTTCCGCCTGAACTGGATTTTGTGTAGAAGAGACTTCATTTCGGTAAGATCATAAACGATGGTGTCGGAAGAAGCGGTATGTTGCGCCTTTTCCGGTATTGTATTAAACTACAATATCCAACAGTAACAAGGCTCGGCTCTACCGTGCCTAGATATGTAATGCTGGGCTATTTCTGTAAGATATGACTAACACCTATAAACACGTTAACACAATTTATAAAAGTTATTCGTTATGCTTTTATATAAACCGGAAACAAATAACCTGTTGATTTCATGGACTGACATGTATATTGACATAAAATATTAAAGAACGCTTACATAGAAAACAAAATATATCAACAGTTTAAAATATTTTACACTTATCCTGCATAGCTCTGTAGTATCTATATAACGATTATTTAAGCGGACAACGGCAGGTAGCTGGTATTTGAAATTCGTGTTAATGCCGGTAATTTAAAAATCGAAACTTCACGGCGTAGATCATTAATAAATATTAGCCGTCTGTCAGGCTTGGAATTTAACAGTTGAAACAGTTTAAATTGATGTATTCAAACGCTATTTTAAATTGCAAATGCGTATTTACATTAGATCTAGCGGTGTTATTGAATAAATTATAGGTTATAACGTTAGGGGTGTTATGATGTTGAATAAAGCAGATGTTTGATTATCGGAGCTTTGTGTGTTGATTTTGTATCGGATTGAAATTATCTAGTTCATGTAAGTATAGCTGCCGACCAACTATATATGACACGTGTATTGTGTATTTAGAAGTCTACGAGGTCCTTCTGCGCCTAATAATGCATTATGTTGAAAATTAGGCGTGTTTAGGGCCCCTACCTAATTAACTTAACCAGACTCGCGAACGTTGGGGCGAAGTTGCACTTTCCAGCTACCGGGGGTATTTAGTTTTTCATGATAGATATTCAATTTTTGTGGGGGGGGGGGTTCTATGGGAGAAACCGGAGTAACCAGAGGAAACTCCACTTGCCCGGTGACCACATACCAAAACACATGCGCCGGGGGCGGAGATTTTTAAAACCTGGTTCGCCTAAATATATTGAGTAGGACGCGCGTTTATGTTCATAAGCATACCTATTAATCGAAGTGTACATTTTTCGGCCAAGCAGCTGCCAGCATAAGTATTGTTCTGTTGCAAATCTACGTTTTATTAGGTAATAGTTATAAAGTACTTACCAATAAAACACCGTAAATTCAAAGTATACTTAATGCCTTACTGAAAAGTATATACAGTATATACATGTACATGTCGTTGTTTGTTATCATAGCGTATATATGTCACTTATTTTTGATAACTAATGAAAAACGCGCTACATTGTCGCGATATAAAAATAAACTTAATAATTTTAAACCTAATGTGCACTAGCTCGTTCTGTTTCAATATTGTCTCTCTTTTTTTTATAAACGTTCGGACAATGAAAAAGCTGGGATTAGACAATGACAAACAACGTCGAATGCTTTATACATCGATTTTGGAAACTAAGCAAGTTGTGACAAAAGTACATTCCACACAGAGCTGAGTTCATTTAGAATTGTTCTCAACTAATGAATATCATTTACTATTATTTTCAAATAACAAAACAATTGATAAATTACAAACAACTGGAAAGCAGTGATTTGAACTTTGTTGGTGCAGATCGTATGAAGAACGTTATATAAGATATCATGTATACGATAATTTAACGTTGCTACTGCGCGTGTGCAAGTGTGCGTGTATGTGTGCGTGTTAGCGTCTGTGCATTCATGTGACGATAGTGCAAGTGTATACTTCGTATTTTGAAGGTTCATTGTGCGAGGACTATAGTTAAATATGTGTATCACTTGTATTATATGCCTTGCATATTTTAAACAGTCAGAACTTTTACGGTGAACACTTAATTGTAAGGTGTTCGTTGGGGCACACGGTCAACCTGATTACACGGGCAAACACGCGATGGGAGGGCACGATATCACGATGCGAGAACGCGAGATCGCGAAACTACTATCGATGTCTCGCAGCGTAATCTCGTGCCCTAGCAAAGTGTTTTCGAGAAGTCGTCCTTGACATTTCAAGGTTGCGAGAATTTGATGCGAGATCGCGATATAAGTTTCGTTATTTCGCGCTTTTCCATCTTGATCTCGTGCCCTCGTATCATCATCTCGCGTTCTCGCGCTTAAAATGCAAAGAGTGATAAAGCGAAACAACGAATAGCCCTCAACAACATCGTTGTCGAAATTCCCGAATTGTGTTCTAAATGTTAGACAACTCTTAGACAAAAATAGATTTAACTTAAAGGCGAAATATTATCCCTTGACGATTTTAAGTTGCCTCGCTGTGTTATTAATCTATGTGNCTGAACTATTAGACAACATTCATATTTATTATTTTAACGCTTTAACAAATACAGTGTAATGTGTGTCAATTTTATTATCTTGTTTTTTATTGTGTTTTTGTATTATTTGTGATTGTTCCTTTCACTAGGTTCCCCATATATGTCGAAGTTGAAATCATTGGCTGTTTCCTCTCCATTTTTATTTAAATATAATTGTAAATAGTATTATTATTAAGTAATATACTTCAAATGATGTAAAACTATTTAAATTAACAAACAGTATCATCACTGTCATTGATTTACGTGTTAAAATACCTCCATATTCGCATAAAGGTTCAGTATGCTTCACAGTGTATCAGATAAACCTTTGTTCTGATAATAAATCTGTAAAACATGACGATGTGAATATAAGCAAAAGTTTAAGAAAAGGTTTTCCTACTGCCATAAACACAATATTCTAAAATAGCTGTGTTGAAATGAGATTTCACACTACATAATCTAATGTTCGATCTCCGATAAAGCTTAACGTTAAAAACGTGTTTTTGTTGCTTCTTTTTCAGAGAACAATATTATCATGCCTTAAATTGGTGAACACAAAGGCTTTCTTAAAAATACTTGATACATGTTCACGACCGAGAGTTCTGTATTTTTGCCAGTACATTTAAAATATACAACTGATAATATCGTTTAACCATTGATAACATATTGGCAACAGGGTATTTGAACACATATCAAATACGGGAGTAATGTAAACAAACTTTAATGCAACAAAATGAATTGAACCTTAAGAGTATCTTTCGAGCATCGATACTGTATATAACAGTATAATTTTAAAAAACTTAATCTGCAAAACAACAATGCACTGCGACAATTGTATCATTCGTTTGAATCACGATCAAATGTTTCGCCTTTTATTTAAGCTTGATGTCAAGGAATTAGGCACTTTGCAAAATACATTTTGCTTCAGTTTAAATAGTAGTAAGTAAATTGCACTTGCGATCAATATGTCAGTTTGTCATTCCTTCTGCATTAACACGGTAACGTACAGGGTCACACTTGCTACCAATCTACATAAACGTCGTCCTGTGGTGTTCATTCAATCTTACACAACATAAACACATGATCGAGTATTCTGTAATTCTGTGCAAAAACAAGTTTTGCTATTTTGAGTGCTATATTAAACCGGACAATATACAGAACATATCATGCAAATAAATAATCCTTTAACATCATCAACAATAACAAAGATGTGCTTATGTAATAAAGCACAGCCTAATTGTTGGACATTGTTTTTTTTTACCATTCAATCAACATTATGTAAGTACCTATCCATTGAACATATGTTTTTTCCAATTTATCAGGCAAAATTTCGAACTTTTAGAACCTTATAATTGATCGCTGCAGCACATTTTTACTAAGAACACGTTTCTGAAGCATCGATACAGTGTCGAGAATATTTAGTCAGCACAAATTATAGGACAAGTATGTCATGCAAATGTCGTATCGTCTGCTTCAAGCGTCCATAAATCATCGCAAATTGTTTACGAACAATCGAATTCGGATTGCTTCGTTTTTGTATTGAAAATTAACCTCCTTTGTCTCCCATGCCAAGCCGTTTGACAACATCATTTGTTATTGACTTCATAAACGATGACTGCTTTACGTAAGAATTATTCCACAGGACAGACCCATAATCGGCTGTTTTACGTGGCCATCCAGTCGCCATAGAAGTTTCAGCAGATTCCATTATTCACGATCATGAATGTCATCAAATGGTTGATAAGTCAATAAAAATGATTATTCAAAACATACATGATAAAATAAGACTGTGAAAATGAATGTTTGTCGGTTTTTTAATAATGCAAATCGAAAACGAATTAAATGACAAGGAGCCTTTGTATTGATTATGACTTCTGTAAAAAAAATTGTGGAAGGAAATACATAAAGGTAACACTCTAAGGTATTTAAGGTATTAAGCCTGATTTGTTTAGACCTTTTTATATTCGTTGTTCATAAGAACAGTATTTTTAAACAAAAATATACAACAACTCATAACAAGTAAGATTTGAAATATATCATTTAACAACATATACATAATTTAAAAATATGGGTAGTTATAAGAAAACATTAGGTAAAAAGTTCCAGTTTTCTTAGATATACTGGAAGAATTGATTGTTGATATTTACCAAACACACATAACACAGTAAAACATTAAGTATTGAGGATCTGACCTTCACGTGCTTTACTCAACCAAACAATACGAGAATCGCATTCTGCATCTGTGACGACTGACTGTCAATTGATACATTTGTAGATTCGATGTAAAACGTTTACTATTATTTTGTGTCGCAACCAGTATGGTTGTGTAAGAGAAAGTTTCCTTTCTTTACATATTAACAATATTAGTAAAATTATTTTAAACAATCGGAACATACTCATCTTCAACCAAATTACTTCATCCGTAGTAAGACAAATCAGTTTTAGACAAACGCCCAATTAGCCATACAGCAAGAATAAAACTACGGTCGCGAAATAGGTCCGTAGCTCGAAGCATACACCTGCGAGCAGTCAAAGATATGTATATGTGTACAATGATCATTATATTGGGTGTTACCCATTAGTGATTCGTGATATTATTAATCGCAGTGGATTAGCTTCTCGCTGGCCTTTTGTCTGTACATTAATCATTATCCCTTTTCGATAATAAAACATACTCATACACGTCTAACACAAAACAGTATTTAAATATGTAGTACTCTATTAACGTGATAACTAAATTATTATCGATCGTTCCGGTTATATTATATTTGATGACCTCTCCAACCGTGGTGAATATACCAACCTACTAAATAATGTATCCTTAAACAACAGACGTTTTCATTTCGAGGTTTTATGGTAATACATCAACGCGACCAAGAGAAAAGAGCATTGTGAGACTTAAATCATATTTGCGTAACGTTCATTAATTTCAATAGTAATAATAATTATGTTCCCCGCGTGTAAGAATTCTCAGAGGCTAATAATTGTTGTCTCGTTCCTTAACGTTTCCAATTTTCATGCTCTCTTAAATGCAGCCTAACACGACACTGGTTTTTAAATACTGTTCACCTTTCTTTATATAAGTTATAAATGATAACCGAGGCAACAGTGATATCAAAAAAGAATGACTGCAGTCCATTTTTTGTTTTATGTTTAGTCAGTAAGCTGTTCATTCCAAAGGATTTCTGCAATAGTTTATTTTGTCATTTATTCTGGAATGCTACTTTACTGATAAATTTCTGTGATAATGCTTATACGACACTTTTTATATAGTAAACTGCTGGTTTAATTATGTTTAAATATCACAGAGTACCATAATAATATGAAGTAATACACATATATTCTAAAAGTAAAAAAAAATAAAAAAATAGATATCCGAATCCGGCCATGTTGATAGCTAACGAGTTACCTCCACAATTATTTTACAAGTTGACCTATATTTGCTGCATTTACACTTCGAGCACTGAAAATTTATTTTCTGGATCTCAATAAGCGCGAAAATCAACGATAGCAATCATTTAGTTGATGAAATGCAATATTGTTGGACAATTGGCATCAATCCCGTCAATAAGGGACATATTGATGACCTTAAACCCATAAACTGTGGTTTCCCAGGCAAGATTTGACACTTACATCGCTTTATTATCTCAGAAATGAATAGCTGAAACGTTTTTGTAATTCGATGAACATTAAAGCCAATTTAGCAAGTTTTGTGAATATCAGGAGACGAACTAGACCATGGTGCTTGTTATATCAAATAATTATGACATATGAGTCTGATATATGGAGTACTAGTGTTTTGTATATAATCGCTAAACATCAATCCATTACGAAAACTATAACAGGAGAGAAAGTTTATTTTTGTATCCGCTTTTTTTTAAGGAATACTTTCTATACAAATATAATGATAGAAACTAGGATCAACGCTTTGAAACGGTCAATTCAAATAATTGTCGGTTTAAACCAGTTGGAGAGCTGGCCAATCTAATGAACCTATGCAGAAAGAAAATGAAACATGCATGCAAAAAGTAACACGCGAATTGAATTGTACACATTCTAGTGGCCAAGTGTCGTAAGACTTAGTATCGGAACTTTATTAAACCGATTAGGGGATATATTTTTAAGTTAGAACACATAGAATTATGGTCCATCTTTAAAGGGTTTTACACTTTCAAGTAAGCAATCTATCTACATAAATGTGCAAAACAAATTACATTTAAGAAAGATCGTAAATGCATTTAACCCACATAACAAAAACGATCTCTACTGCTAACAACCTCTGTAGGCCTAAATGTGACATCACTGATGATATTTATACGGGGATATGTTCACCTGCATCCACACAGCACAAACTACACTGCTGTAGTATCAAATATAGTAAACAATGCAACTCCAAAAACTGTATGGGAGAGAAATTCTTTTTCATATTCACCACTTTTTAAAAAAAAGAACACCATCTATAAACATAAAAAGATCAAACCTGGGATCACTGAATTGGAACGGTCAATGCAAAGCCGAACCTCACACTCACCGTAGAATTAACCACAAACCAAACCGGCGTTTTAAACTATTTATATCAAACCTTTTTGTGAACCATGTTTTGTGGCCGAATTTCAAACTAATTCTTTTTGGAAGATAACATCAATATCTCTGTAAATAAATGCCATCAAGTTATTTATTCAATATATTTTTTTAAAAAAGCATGAAAGTCATTACCTTTTAATATTAACCTCATTTTGGAACACCTTAGATAAAACAAGTCATTTTTTTCTTAAAACATGTTGTGTCAAATTTTATATTGGGCACATGAACTTTGAAGACAAAGCAATGCGCTTTCAGTTGATATATCAGAAAATATATTATTTGGCATTTTTTAATGGCTTTTTGAAGAGACGGAATGTGCATTAAATAGATCTTTGGTAATAAACATCACGACCTAACCGCAATGGTAGGTCAAAGCCCTCGTAATGGAACTTTATGTGTAGAGAAAAGTACAGACATGTCTGCAATTAAGTTAAAAGAACATTACGAAACACTATAGTTTCCGTGCCGTCAGTCTGCACCATGACTTTATTAAATCCTAGGACATTGAACCATGCGTTTCGTAAATAATTCAAATGAAATTTCGTTATTATCGCCCATTTAAGCTTGTCCAATCAATAAATTATTATTTAGGAAAACTTTTCGCTTGAAAGTCATCGTCCTCATTTACGTCACCTACGCCACGGCGAGTAAAGTGGCTGGTCTACCAGGTTTATTTCCCTAATGTTTTGCTATTTAATATTAATATAACAATATTTGCAGTTTTAATATGTTGTATGTATAATGTTTGTGATATATGTATTGTGCTATAATTTGCAGGCAATAGAAACATGCCATAAATAAAAGACTACCGGAAGTAAACAAGATTTCCTCTCCTGATAATATTACTGGAGTTTCATTTTACCTATAGTATTTGTCTGTACAGACCGAAATGATAAGCCGAAATATGTGAATGTCTTGGCGTTGCGCCATGCATGCTATCCGGTTTGTCCTCCAATGACAACTTACTGAAACAAAGCAAATCAGTCGATCATAGTCAGGAAAATCAAACCGAATTTATTTAATTTATAATCTTTTTCCAAATGTTTCGTGATTTTTTGTAGTCATACGTCGGAGGGTTCTGACATGGAAATTTTGTGTAAATATTAAGAGGTAATACATTTTGCTAGGCAATAGAAAAACCAGTGTTTACGAGCAAATTCGTTAAATTGATATCCCCCGTCAAATAAAATTTGATTATGGATGGGTGTAAATCTCTTGGTATACGGTATAATCGTAAACAAAAATAATCAAGGGTACGGATTTTAGTTTTAAAATTTTTAATTCTCCTCATTGATATCTATACAACCATGCAGTTTCATGTAGAAATATAGTAGTGTATCTGATATATAGCCCTGCAAAGTTACATCATACAAAAAACAACAACGGGTAATTACTCTTACTTAAGGAAGTTTAGGGTTATGGTTCTTGTGCAAGGCAATTCTCCTCATTGATATCTTCACACGCATGAAGTTTATGTTGAAATCTTGTATTGTTTCTGAGAAATAGCACTGAAAAAATTCATCATACAAAAACAACAAAGGGCAACAACGCTTATTTAAGAAAGTGTAGAGTTCTTAAAGCGGGACTGTACGATTTTTATATGTATTAAATTTTAATATATTGATAAAATTATGTTAAGGAAATAAAATTGTGTCTTTGTGTCGTATAAACGAATCTGCACTAAAACTAAATTTAGATTCACATTGTACATGCATTATATATATGCTGGCGAATTTGGCTGGAAGCCATTTTCAATTTCAGATTTAAATATCTGGCTTATTTTGCATTTTTCGACACATGTTCTTCTTAACTTTTATTTTAATTTATATTGAAATATACGTATACTAATTTTTAACACATTTTATAAAAATTCATAAATATTTGACAAAATCGTACAGTCCCGCTTTAAGCATGGCAATTCTCCTTATTGAAATCAGTACACCCATGAAAGTTCAATGTTGAAATCTTGTATGGTATCTTAGATATAGCCATAAAAAGTTACATCACGTAAAAAAACAAAGGGCCATAACTCTTTTTTCAGGAAGTGTTGGGTTATGGTTATTGTGCATGGCACCTCTCCTCATTTATATCTATACATACATACGGTTTCAATTTGATTTATTACATGTATATAGTTTCTAAGCTGTAGCCCTGACACAATTTTGTGACAGACGGACGGACGGAGATACTGACGGACGGGCGGACAACGCCAATTATATATCCCTCACCCTTTGGCGGGGGATAAAACGTTACAATAAAAATACTGTTGGGATCATAATTCATTCCAATACACAAATAACGTTGTGTAATCTATCGTTGCCATCAAAGGTAGAGAAATATTTCAAGACATTTGTATAAAACACCCACAAAGTGATTTCAAATACCGAGTTCGTTTAAAGTATTTAGCTTAAGAATCTGACAAAATTGTAATTTAAGATTAAAAAAGTTTTGTATTATACACCATTTTTAATATTAAAAATATTTTGACTGAGTGGTTAGTTGTTGTTATTTAAACAAGGCTTTGTACGCCTCGATGCACAAACTTATCTCAATTAAATACTTACTTAGCATTCTCTCTGTCGCCACAGGTTCATGAGTTAACAGCAGTGGAGACATTTCTTTCATAATCTGCAATTTCCAACAAACAATATACAGGTTCAAATAATAATATTACCTCTTTAAATGTACTATTTTAGACAGGCAAACATGCGAATGGTTTTAAGGCATTTCAGTGTTCATCACTGAATCCGAAATTTCGCAAATTTAAGCACCATTTGTCTTAAAGATTTGCCTCTTTTAGATGAAGTATGAATACTTAATAATTGCTAATGGTTTAGTTAACAAAGAACACGGAATACTCAATGCAAATCAGTGCAGATATGTACCATTTGATTTACGCTTTAAATATCAAGTGTAGAACAACGACTACATGAATAAAATATTGATTTATTGCGTTTTTAATACTTCAAGATGAAGTATCATTGTAATAAATTCAGTGTTTAAATGGGTATTGCAAAACATGCGTGTCCGCAAGTTTAGTCATCTTTCAAACTAAGACAGATAAGTCGAAAGCGTCATTATGCATAACATGCCACGCATTTTTCTTCTCCATTGGGAACAAAATCTCCTGTTTATCACAACAATCAAGGACTTACATTCACCAATTAGCAATATAAAAAATCAACACAACCTGTTACTTGCTTTACCTCAAACACTTTCAGAAACAACTATTCTTCTGTGTTCTTCTCTTTCTGTTCGTTGCAAGCAATTATCAAGGGACGAATCTCTATTGAGAATAAATCTTAAAATATTAACATAGTGCAATCGCGAGTTCTCCTGAGGTGATAGACAGGATCAGTGTAGTCATTCATGTGTCTAAACAAGTTATATATTGTCCATATTCCAAAAGCACTTTGATCGGATGGTCCTGATTATCTACAAACTTGATTGACACCTGTGTTGGTATGGATTTTCTGTCTCTCTAACGGCGATAACTGGTCGATCAGAAACATTAAACGAACTCCACAAAAAGAGATTTAAAATGGAGTTTTAGTAATTGTTTATCTTCGAATCGTGCAAATTCATTTTTATGTTTATAGTGTTTATAGTAGTATCCGGGTCGACAATGACCCAATTAGCGATAGTAAATAGGAAACATAAGCGAAAAACTTGCATTCATCTTAAATATACCGCAAGAAGCGACTCTTGGTATTTACCAAACACTCATTACAATAAAAACATTAATTATTAAGAATCTGACCTAGACGTGCGTAACTCAATCAAAACATATAAAACATACGAGAATAAGATAAGCATACAGCATATGTGACGACTGACAATATCTCTGTCCTGGGATATTTTCAAACCAATCAAGAATAAACTATTATTTATAAACATAAAGGTCTGTTATTTCTTCCATGAGGCCAACATAACACTCATGGTTCAATATGATATGCCGTAAAATATAACAACGCGTTCTTCCAGAATAGAAGTATATTTTGTTAAAATATGAAACATCATATTCTAAATATAAAATTGGCATTGCGCAAACCGGACAGTATTTTGTTGCCTGCCTACGGTTCAAAGGGCACAGTATTTGGAAATAAGATCCATTTCTTTGGCCGCCAGTAGTTTTATGTCTAGGTATACACTTGCAGATAAGATGTAAAGAGGTTACCTTTATTTAAGTCCGTGCCGCATCTAGCATGGTTGTTAAAGAGTAAGTTGCGCTTTCCTTGCAGATGTGTCATATCGATCGGTTAAAACAATTTCAAACACGCGGAACATCATCTTCATCCAAACAAAGACAAATCTGGTTTAGACAAACGCTAATTTTTCAATTCAGCAACAGCCATAACTTATTGCGAACGTTCTGTTAAATGCAGCAAAGCACGACACTATTGTAAACTATTATTCACATTTCTTTTTATCTTTAAGATATGACATGGCTCCAAACATACATTTACAAGTAATTAAACTTACTTGTAAAGTAGTGCGGACTAACACATTAATATAAGACTTCTTCAAGTACAATCTAAGAAAACCAGCAGGAAATCAACTTTTTAATCAATTCGATGTCATTTACGTAAGTCAAGTGACATATAGCTATTAGTGTATACACAAGACGAGAGCACATAACAAACACAACAAAAAATATTCATAAAACTGGAGAAATCGCCTTGGAACGGAAATGTTCAGCATATCATTTGGGATTTTACACGTTTTTAGCGCCAAACTTCACATGTTACCCATGTCTACTATTCACTTAACCTACATACTAACACAGTAAACAACATGACAATTACATGACCAAAACGTGATCTTTAACGATGCTTGTGTATTCATTAGATAACTACACAATAACAATTTGTCGCTGTCAACGTTGTACGTTACTGCATAATAATTAATGATATGAAACAAAAAGTGTATTCGTGGTTCACAAAATTGGTTGTACTTTTATACAACATACGTATAAGTAGTTAATGTACATGCTGTTAAATACAGGGTGCATCACAAACACATACAAACTGTAGGGTAAAAAGATGTTAAATTGATAAAGCTTATACGAAACTTGCTCTTTAATGGTAGACTACTTGTTTAAATAATGTGTAAATATACAGAGTATTATAATCATATTTAGTTAAACAGATACAATCTGAAAGTAAAAATATTAAAATAAGTTATTCGAATCCTGCCATGCTGATATCTAACGATGTACCTCTATAATTATTTTAAGTTTACCTATATTTGCTGCTTTTATACTTCGGACACTTAACATTTATTGGTCTAGATACCAATAAGCGCTTTAAGAAACGATAAATCGATCAAAAACAATAAATTTGAGGGATTATATAAACCCAACATTCCACCTGAGCTGGCTGGGACAATCATTCAGCTGATGTTGGAAAACTGGCATTAAACCCTTTCATTAAGGGACATTTTGATGACCTAAAACCTATACATTGTGGTTCCCCTGGCAAGATTTGCCACTTACATCGCGATTATCTCAGAAATGAATAGATGAAACGTTTCTGTAATTCGATGGGCATAAAAGTCAATTAGGGCATGTTTTGGGAATGCCAGGAGACGAACTAGACCATGGTACTTGTTATATCAAATATGTATGACATATGAGTCTCAAATATGGAGTACAAGTGTTTTGAGATTCACTCTCTAAACATAAAAAAAAATCCGAAAACTACATCAGGGGAGAAAGTTTAATTTTGTATCCGCTACTTTTTAAAAAAAAGTACTTACTTTAAAAATATAATGATCAAAATAAGGATCAACGCATTGAAACGGTCAATGCACAGAATTGTCGGATTTAACCCGTTGGAGAGCTAGCCAATCTAATGTACCTGTGCAGAAATAGAAAATAAAACATGCATGCGATTATGTGACGCGCGAATCGAATTTTACAAATTTTAGTGTTCAATGGGATAGATTTTTAGATTATTAGAACACATAGAAATATGGTTTATTTTTAACTTTTCAAGAAAGCCATGTATCTACAGAAATGTGCAAAAAAACTTGATTTGAGAAAGATCGCCAATGTGTTTCGCCCACATAACTAAAGAGATCTCTACTGCTTAAATCTACTGCTTAGACTTAAATATGACAACACTGATGATATGTATACGGGGATACGTTCACCTGCATCAACAGAACAAATCATACTGTTGTCGTATTAACTATAGCAAACAATGAAACTCCAGAAACCTTATCGAAGAGCAATACTTGTTCGTATTCACTACTTTTATAAAAGAACACCATTTATATACATAAATTGATCAACACTGGGATCACCGCCTTGAAACAGTCAATTTAAACCATTGCGAATTCAAATAAGTTTTAGAACTAGCCGAACCTCACACTCACCGTAGAATAAACCACAAACCAAACGCGCGTTAAAACTTTTTTTATCAAATCTATAAAACATGTTTGTCAAGCACGTTCTGTGGCCGACATTCAAACTAATATTTTGGTAGATCACATAAATATCTTCGTAAATAAATGTCCTCAATTTATTTGGTTCATTTAATTATAAAAAGCATGAAAGCAATTGCCTCTTAATATAAACCTCATTTTCGAACACCTTAGACAAACAATTCAATGTGTCCTTAAAACGTGTTATGTCAAACGATATACTGGGCGCATGAACTTTGAAAAAAAAGCAAGGCGCTTTTAGTTGATATATCCGAAATTATATTATTTGGCATCTTGTCATGGCGTTAATGGAGGACGGCGTGTGCATTAAATAGATCTTTGGTAATAAACGTCACGACCTAATTGCAGTGTGTAGGTCAAAGCTCTTTATAATGGAAGTTGCTGTGGTAAGTAAAGTACAGACATGTCTGAAATTCAATTAAAGCCCATGACAAAACACTATAGTGTTTGTGCCGTCAATCTGCATCATGACTTTACGACATTCTGGGAAATTCTTGAGAAAACCAAATAAAACACAAGTTAAATTTTTTACGTGTCGTGCAATATTAGTTGTCCAAAAATACTCATTTAGGACAACTATAAGCTAAGGTACTTTATGTTTAAATGAAGGATCTTCTTAACATATTTTGTGTACACTTACGAAAGGTATCATAGTTTATCTTGATGATCCCTGACCAAACTAAACGAAAACACATGCAGACAGCTTGCCTTTCATTCGAGATATTTCAATGTTACTATTGTAGAATATTAGTCGTGTTTGGTCAAAAGCATCAAGATATTAGATATAGAAGTTAATGAAAAGGCTGTCTATAATCGTCCTCATTTTTGTCACCTACGCCACGGCGAGTAAAGTGGCAGGACTACCGAGGTTTGAACAAGGTGCTTTGTCTTTAAATGGGTTTATTCCCCTTCTGTTTTGCATTGGATTGCATTACTGATCCAGGGTGGTTACCCTAGTTTTAATATTTTGCATGAATAATGGTTGTAGTGTATGTAGTGTTCTACAATTTTTTGCCATTGGAACTTCCTATAAATAAAAGACTACCGGACGTTAACAAGAATTCCTCTCCTGGTAATAGTTTTGTCGTTTCATTTAACCTATATTAGTTTTCTTTACAGACCAAAACGATCAGCAAAGAATATGTGAATGTCTTGGCGTTGCGTACGTCATGCATCATTTCCGGTAGGTCTTCACATTTAAACTAACTGAAACTAAAGTCAGTCGATCATAGCAAACAAACATGTTTTAAAATAGCTTCAATGAATGAGACTGTGGATAGTGGCAAACAATAAAGAACTGAGTAGATTACGCTGACAATTTCACCAGTCTATCTTGTTTTAAATATTAATACAGTTTGTTAAACAAAAACTAAACTATATAATAAGACAGGGCATATCGAGGGAAGCAATTTCAAACGAAAATTATGGTACGAAAGGTAAATAAATGATTCAGTATATTGAGAGCTTTACGTGTATTAAATTCCTTTCGGAAATCATAGCGTATGATTTGCAGGACGAAATTAAGATGAAAATGAGTTTTTCTTTACCCAATATATGTTAGTGTTGTAGCTGTTAAATCCTCGTTAATAACATACTTCGTGGCGAAATTAAAAGATACAAGTCATTACAATATTTTTTTCCCTGTTGGGTTGTCATTGAAAACTGGATTATTTTATCACAAATATATACATTCGATTAAGCATGATACAAAAGTTGGTTTATTCGCACTTGCGCATATTTTTTTTTTAATATGATGATGTATTGTTTTGGGGAAAACAACGTGCAACGTAATGAAGTTTTAACTGACTCAAATATTGATCACTAACAGCAGCATCTTTTTTGTACAAACCGTATAATGTTCTTATTAAATAGCAAATATTGGAAAATAACAATATTCATATTTGGGAATTGTCATTTTGCGAATTAAACATTGGGTAACGTATATGCATAACGAAAATAAAACTAAATTTCTTGAATAGTTATGCCTTTTCCAAACGTTTTGGTAATTTTTTGAAATCATACGTCGGAGGTTTCTGCCATGGACATGTTGTGTGAATATGAACAAGCTAATACTTTTGGAAGAACAATGGAGGAAACAGTGTCAAAAAAAGAAGTATAAAATAATGTTAGGCTCATAATATATTGCATTAAAAACATTGCGTATTGTATTGTAGCGCCTCCATCAAAGGGAGAGAAATGTGTTAATACATCTGTATAAAACACCAACATAGTTATTTCAAATACCGATTTCATTAAAACATAATCTAAGGTTGTTTATATTAGGTGCAAATAAGTCCATTACAAAATATCCATGGTAAAAAAAAATCGTGTTTCTGAGGATACAGATGAAATACGTTAATGAAAAGTTACAACACAATTTAGTGTATGGTGCACCATACTAATTACTTATCATTTATAATTAGAAATATAGTCATTATTATTTAAGTTAAGTACACAATTAACTTTTGGTCGCACTTCTAAATCGAATTTTAAATAGTCTGTAGAGACATGTAAGTTTTCCAATTCCCATGTTCGATATTAGTTGTGCCATTGTATTGATAGGTGTCCGTAAAGGTTGGCGTACTTGGTGTGCACGTAGCGGGAAAAGCATACCACTGTGATGTTCAAGGGCGTGTGTATTAACATATATGGTGTGTTTTTAACATGATTATTAAGTTATTTCCGATTGTTCCAGTCATAGTGTATGATTGTTTTTACGTAATCATATCCGCGTTCAATCCACAAACCTACTTACGAAAATCTCAGCGATTTACTTCTATTGTTATTTTATAACGTTGACCCATATTGTCTGCCCCCATAGTACTGGCACTTAAGATGTATTGTTCTAGATCCCAATTCACAAATGTTTTAAGAATAAATCAGTCAAAAAGCAATATATATGACGGAATTATGTAGACCCAACAGTCCACTTTTTCTTGGAAAATATTTAGCAGATGAAACGTGAATTTTGGGAAAAGTGGCATCAATCGCGTCATTAAGGGACATATTATAGTCCAAAAACCCATACATGTTGGTTTCTGTGGCGAGATTTGACACGTGCATCGTTAAAGTGCCTGAGGAATGAATAACTGCATCGTTTCTGTAGTGCGATGGACATAAAAGTCAATTAGGCTTGTTATGTGGATGGTATAACACTTATGCATATGAGCGAATATTTATTTCTGCCTTATGAAAGCTAATTTGGCTTATTATTGCACATATTTAGGAGCTTAGGTTGGTGTTTCTCATAGGAAACTGATAAATATTATCTCCTCAAAGCGCTTATATATTAATGCTGTTTGTTGGTGATCGTATATATTCAAATAAGAATAGGGAGGCTACTCAGTGATAAGTGTAGTCATACCACGGCTAGACAAAAAAAGTCACGAAATAAATTAATTTAAACAAAACAACTGTTTCCTCAAGTATAGTACACTGAGGTTTTATGCACGCAGTTCATTTACAAATAAATACGCTAAAACAAACATTGCAATGTCTTAAAAATTAAAATATCATTGAGGCCCTTATCTTAAATATTTGATCTTGTTTAAGCATGTAAATATAAAATGTGAAAATATTATATCATTATTACTCATAAATGAAAACAATTCCGTTTTCGCTGACAAGACGTGTTTATTTTGAGTCTTGAAGGGTTGAAAACAAAGCAAAACGCAGTTCACAACAACATTATAACAGATGTTTATTTTTTTTATAAATGTCCTTATAATCTTGCCCTTACACACTACATGCCCCGACAGTATCTCATTTTTGTTCTTGACAATAGTACAGGATTATAAAGTAATTGTGTTTAATTGATTATAATACACTTATCGTCTGCTAAATAATGAGATATGATTATATATCATGGTTTAAGCATTTGATTTCAGATCGTTTAAGCCGTTTTGTCTAGCGCTTTTAGGTACCGCAGAAACTGTTTCCTTAGACCACGGATATAACGTTAAGGTGCATCTAACGATTCGAGGTGCAAATATGTCGTTTCATCTACGTAGCGTTACCACCGGTAATTGCTTAGATACGGCATGGCTAACTAAATGACACTTCGCCGTTAAGAATAAAACCACCATCTAATCCCTACAAAAACACAATCAATAGTATTCTCTATTTAGCGCATAATTCATTCATATTTTTTTACGTTTGGTTGCTTAATAGTAAAATGATTGAAGTACATGCACATACGTCAGTTTTAATAAAAACTCGTATGTTATATTGACATTTTAAGTGAGATAGAGGCTCAGTGTACATATGTGGTTATTTGAATTTGTGAACATGGGACTTGTTTGTTTTCCTAGCATCAGTGAACAATTATGTGATGTACCTATAAACAAAAACAATCAATTTTATGTTAAATAATGCGAGACGTATAAAAGGTCGTTTTGAAATGAAAAGAAGTGAACTTAGTATGTATGCGTCTTAAAGACTATTTTTATAATTCAAAGTGTGTGGCAAAATTCTCTATACCAGGTGAGAAAATATTGAAACAAATTAACACCATGTTCCATAATTTTGTCTGGAATGACCCTGCAAAAATAAAGCATAATATTGCTATTCAATCGTTTGAGGAGGAAGGAATATCTATGATAGATGTAATGCATTTGAAAAAACTATGAAACTAACATGGTAAAAACAAAATTGTCTTATGCACTGGAAAATGTTTTCTACTTGTTTATTCAATATTTGATGTTAAAAAATAATGAATGTAGGAAAAGATTATGCCGAGAAAATATGTTAAGTATTAAAGAATAGTTTTTGGAAAGATGTTCTTACATGCTACATTATGTACATCAGTAAGAAAGTTGTTTGCAAATGTGAAGATATACTAAACATGCCTTCATTTTATAATCACAATTTTAAAATAGGTCTTAGTAGTATATATAATAAATTCAGGTATGACAATGGAATTCGATTTGTTAGGGATATTGTAAACACCACTGGACAATTTTTACAACAATCTTTTTTAGAGAATTATATTGGCACAAAGATCGACTTCTTATTTTATGAAGGATTGATTAGAACTGTTAAGAATTTTCTCAGTCTTTCTGACTTCCAAGCTTTTCAAAAGCCAAATACAGAATGTGCATTTCTATCGTCTTACTTAAATAGCATAGTTTTTATGCAAAACCCAAACCAAAATGTTTTATAAAACTTGTATTATCAATTCTGATATACCGACTTGCCAAACAAAGTGGAATATTTTTTTCAATAACATTGAATGGAAAAAATTACATAATCTTGATTTTAATATTTCCAAAAATACTTACACTCAATTGTTCTCAAACAAGAATAGTACATAGAATCCTAGCAACTAAATCTCTTTTGTATAAAATGAATATTTTGCAGGATAACCTATGCACCTTTTGTAAAGAGAATGAAAAAACTATAAAACATCTGGTTTGGGATTGCTGTTTTACTCTGAGAATTGTGAATTATGTTGTTGAATTTTTATGTGCACATAATGTGCAAAAACACTCAGAAATAAGTTGTAAACCAATGATATTGGGAAGTACAAAAAGTACTATGACCGATATAAATATTCTTATGCTAGAATTAAAAAAATATATATTCCTATGTCAGAGAAAGGGGATAGTTCCATCCATACATGTCTTTTAAAATCCAAAACAATGTTAAGTGTCATGAAACAGAACTACAGTCTTGGGCAATTGTTAGTTTGTTTGCTGACCCACTATCATAATATGAATATTATTTATCCTTTAGAAACTCCACAATGAACCATTGGAAAGATCCCAAGTATCAGTACTTAATAAACTGTCACTAGTCCGAAGCTTTTTATACTTCCACAATGAAAATAGTTTGTGAATCGGCTTTACATAACATAACATTTGATGTTAATATTTTTTTTCTTTTTTTTTTATAATAAACTTTAGTTGCTTTTTTTAGATGTTTGAACATTTGTAAATGGTATAATATTGTATATGTATGTATAAGATATTATATTCTAACAATTGATTACAACATTTATTGTTTACTCATACTAACACAAAAATGTATGTACGGTATGGAGCAGTATGACCTCGACCTGCACAAACCCGTGGACGATGAAAATAAAGTATCATTATATAAAAAATAAAAATAAAATAAAAAAACTCTATACAAGGATGAGGTGGTGTTTTAGTTTCAATATATGGTATATTTTCTTTTCGCACATTTCATGAACCCTCTATTTCGAGTATACTTAACGCATGCACTACAAGTCTATGAATGTCTTGCAACACAGAGAAGATGTTAATTCTCGATTAAATATTTCATGTTGTTTTTATCTTGCTTATTAAACAGCCTTTGCTGTATTTCTTGTTGTGCGATACTTACATTTAAGACGCTATCAAAACACGTAGTATGCTATTAATTTTCGCATTTACATTTTACGATATTATGAAAAAAACGTGTGCTTCGAACAAAATAAAAACCAGTTGTTCAATGGGTTTTCCAGAATGTATAAGTCATTTTTACAATAAATCAAAATATCGTAGGCCTCTATCCTTAATGCATAACGTTCGCATTGAATCCAATGCATTCTTTTTTGACAGATTGTTGTTTTACCAATTTGTAAACAAGGCTTCATTGTAGGAAATGGCCTTCACAACTCAACCATTCCTTGTATTCAAACAACTTTTAGTGGTTATTCACTTCTGTCGCACAATTATTGGCATATTGACAAAGGATTTCGGGGTTTAATTTGAATAACAGTATATATCTTTTAAATCTTTTGAATTTCTACCTCATGTAAATGAGCGACAAAATATAACAACAACAACGTTTTGTTTGTAAGGTGTTTTATATGGATCCTGTTTCTCATTTATAACAGACAACAAATAACATGAGAAGCTACTTTGACTTATCTCTCAGACATTCCGGCCAGTGTAATGTGACCTTGCGTGCTACCTAATCGCAATGTTAAAGGAATTATGGAGACTCATTGGCAGAGTTGTTGCTTCCTAATTGGCTGCACTTTTAACAGTAGTTTGACGGTTTATTATGTCCAAATTATTTAAAGGCTCATAAAAGGTGACGATCCGTAATTATTACCGATTTTTAGATATCTTTTGCATATTTCATTTATAAAGGTTATCAAAAAAACAATATATATATGCTATTGGACATTGCCATAAAAAAATGAGCATTACAACTTGTTTTGAGCTCAAAATACAGTGTCCTCCAAGTCAATTGTGTTTTCAAACAATCAGTTTATTAAAATCGCTGTTTACTCGGGATAGAGCAAGCGCTCCGGTGACTCAGGTCACCAAAATATATCGTTTATTTGCAACGTTTTCCGGTATCACTCACAAAATAAGGTCTCTTCTAAATGGTTAAAACGTTTGTAGTGATCAGATAAGTTACTTTCTGCTGGTAAAAAGTTGTTTAAAATAGAATTAAAATTGAATTTTCTTTCGGCTATTTTTAGCATACGTCACCGCTTTGAGGCTACAAACCACGTTAGTTGCATAGTTGTAAACATTTCTTCCAATTATGAAACGGGCATATCTTCCATAATTGTTCGCAACGTTTCACCTAAGCTGAGTTATTATCATTTTTTATACAAGAGTAACTGAAATCCGGTAAAAATTAGACCAGCTTATATGCATAATAATTGGATGTGTCACCTTGTATGAGCCTTTAACTATTCACCTCTTTAAATACAAGAAAATATTATAGTATAACACGTTAATTTGCCTACCTTGAAGTGTTTAGATGGGTTTAATAACTTTGTCGAACTGAAAAAGAAAGACCTAGTTTTGGACAAAACGAATAAACTGAATTTAATAACAGTGTGTGTAGTTGCAAGTATAAATACTATGTATGTGTTGGCAATAATGTAGTAAAGACAATAATCTATGTGGAAATTGAATTTATTTATTTAATGACCAATACGTTTTTGTGAAGCGTCAGGCGTAACATGTTGATAATATTTGTTCAGCCTCTATGTTTCAAAGTTAAAAAACGGTAAACAAATCTAGAACACAAAGATGATATTGAAGTGAGAAAAAAAAGATTGGTCAACAGTTTCGGATAATTGAAGGTACATAATTTTAATAAGTACAATATGTTGAAATGCAACAAAGATAAAAACGTTTGAGAAGTTGATAACAAAATTATTTGGCATTTGAATAACTAATACATTACACTTTATTCCAAAATAATAAAACAAAGCAAATATAAATGCAAATATATATATATAGTCATCCTAATAACAATTCAGCTTGTCCGGTAATTCGAGGTTAGAGACGATTAAGAGATATGGGATTCTTGGATGCACATGAAAAGCTTTTGTTTGAACGTAGATCATAGCACATCATCATTTCTCTTAGCATATGAAACAGGCAATACGGATTGATATAATGAATTATAATGACACATTCGTCTTATAAAATAGACTGACAAGTCTTATATGTATACTTCCATACAGCAATACGTTATCCTGTGAGAAAATGATCGTATACATTATATGAAGGCATAAACCTAATATTTCTGGTGTCTGCCTTTTAAAACACGTAATACAAATGCAAGTCACGACCTAAATTTCAGCTACAAACACATTTGTGAGCAATATCTTCCTGCAATAAAGTTCCTGTGGAAGATAAACAGATAATGAATACAAACGTTTAGATTAGTACATTATCAGTTGTAAAAAGCCATGAACGCCAAGCATGTTTAAGTTAAACCTCTTAGAAACAGAAAATTGCTATTGAGACAAAAGTCCACAGATGTCTGCAATTTAATTTAAACCAGCTTCAAAATAGTAGTTTTGTGTCATCAATCTGCATCATGGATTCACAACGTTCAGTGGAAACGGTACCGCGTTTCATGGGAAATCTGGGCTTGTCGTAGTTTCGTTTAGGGTCGTACCTAAACGGTGTCTTTTAAACGGGACATGCTTATCTAAGATGACTAACAGAGTGCAGAGTTATTGTATTTTCTTTTCAAAAACCTCATCCTTAAGGGAGAAAGTGTGAGTCGTTTTGAAGCAGTATGTAAGAACAGTTGAACGCTGCTTAGGGACTTGTTCACATTTATTCGTATTTCGTGTAATGTCATTTGCATTTAAATCTTATAGATTACAAAATAGTATGACAATAATATTTTATTTATTTTTTAAACAAGACAAAAATCTTTTAAATGTGTCTTTTAATTTTTTAACTTCACATTGATGAGAACTCAGGCCATTTGAAAGCAACCCTTACGCGCATGCAAGTCATTCTTAAGAACTTAAGAGCGTAATTTCGAGAACCGTGACAGGGTTGCATAGGCTTGTTCAAGGTGCGTATTTGTAGTTTGATTTATGATCTACTGACCAAAGGGCCAGACAGAAAAAAAATGAATGTCTCGGCGGTTCGTATGCTTTCGAGTGTGTTTTCCAACAACAGCCCTCTGTTCATTCGATATTAATCAAAAGCATAAACATTTTGTTATGATGTTTATTTAATAATTAATGGTTAGTGTCAACTAAAGGTGTGCTCAGGACGAATACCTTCTGAAACGTTTTAAAAATTAAACTGAGTGTTTGTGGACCATTCGATAACAGGTAAATGAATGCGCTTTTTTCAGCTTAGCGTCGAACCACTTTTTACATTATTATATCTATTACCGATTCGTTAGAAGCAATTGAGAACGTCTTTTTAAATACGATCTACAACCGTTTTTTGCAAAATGTGGGCCCTATTAAATAATAACACTTTAAACTGTATTACATGAAGTATGTTTTAAATATGTGTAACGCAATAAGTGGTCACAACATCTTCAATTAGTAAAGTATGTTTTAAATATGTGTAACGCAATAAGTGTTCACAACATCTTCAATTAGTAAAATATAAATATAAGTATAAATGTATATCAAATCCACCTTAGAATGTGTACATTTATACGAGTACAACGATTATATCTACCACAACAGTGTATTTTTGTTATTGAATACCTCGCGCGAAATTAAGTGTGGTGACAGTATATAAAGATCGCTTGTTGATGAAAATAATTTGTTCCCGACGATAGAACAATATTAACGTGTCGTGTGAATCAATATTCCTAAGCAATAACATTCCCCGATACAATAAATTGCAGTACGTGATTGAATGTTAAATCTCAGTTTCTATAATATAATGAAAAACTAACAGAAAAAAGATGCAAGAGGTTATGACATATCTATTAGTTCAATTNGGCTTACCGGGTGAAAATATCCGCTTCTCATTCACGAAAAACACGAAAACGACGCCAACTTTGAAGTTTTGCTCCCGTAACCTCACTTAAACGCGGTAAGCTCCCGTATACGCATTCCTCCCTGTTTAATGATTGGGAATTTGTTTTCTTATAACTGATTTGTTGCAACTAAAGATAAGAAAATGGACTGTTAGGTATTATTCAAGTATAAAATTTATATAAAGATGTGTATTATCGTTTTCATTATTAAGGGTACTAGAGATAAAGACGCAGTTACATGTGTACAAAAGGACCCCAAAGTGATACGATTTTAAAGAAGATATTTGACACGAAGTTTGGAAAACATGGGAATCTATATTTCACATATTTCCAATAAATTGCCTGTGATGATTTTGTTGGTAACAATATCCTATCGCCTCGTTAAATTCGAATATCAAATTTGTATTCGTGATGAATTGCAAAAGAATGTCTTTGAAATATTAGAAATTCTTCTATCAATCTCAATCTCCGAAAATGTGTTGGATGTGAACGCATTCAATAATTGAGTTCATGTTTCAGGGACTACATTCCCAGGCTATATTTAGGTGAAGATAATCTATTTTAAACAACGGGAATTCTGCATGTGTGTAATCAAATATTTCAGTGATCATTCGTTTATTTGCAGTGCCTTAGATAATGTCAAGTTTCCCTGAATATAATGATACAATGTACTTATTTAATTTATGTTACAAATCCTTGTTGATTGAAACTTAATTTCAAACGTCTCGTTAGATTTCACGGAATTCTCGTACTAAGCGGCACTATAGCACTCATATAACATGACATTTAGCAACAAAATACATCTTTGAATAAAATGTGTTCATTTGTTTTTGTTTTTAATTATTGTATGCACGTACCTATACACATTCCTATGTATTTGAATGTATGAACACNACTATAGCACTCATATAACCTGACATTTAGCAACAAAATACATCTTCGAATAAAATGTGTTCATTTGTTTTTGTTTTAATTATTGCATGCACGTACCTATACACATTCCTATGTATTTGAATGTATGAACTCTATATTTATAACATTTGATATATATGCATACAGTTTGTTCGACACTGAAGGATTGGTTGACAACATTCTATTGATAATAAACATACATAAATATAGCGGAATACTTTTATGTTAAAGGTGTTGTCATGTAAACAAATTATAATGAAAGTATTTGTGAAAACTATGAACGATAATGTATTGGCCAAAATCTAAATATATATGTTATAAAATGATAGGTCTAAACGCTGGGACCGTATATATATCGCAAGGTATAAAATAGGTAGTAAAACTTTAATTTTGACTTTGCGTGTTGTGCATGCGCAGCACATGTTATAATACAATTAGGCATCCAGGTATCGTTCATTCATCAGATTTCTTTTTAATACGCGACATATACCACGTTTACAAAAATTTGTTACTCAATACAGTTATGTGAACGTAATGCAAATCCATAACATATCCATATACGGTAATATTATTCAATTATTTCAAACAAACCTAGTTTCACTTACGGCAGCATTTAACTAGATTTCTATATATCATAGCGCGTCGTAGCGGACTAGGTCAGCGGCAACAGTCTGTATATAGAGTATGAATGTTCGATTGTGTAGATGACATTTACTTTTGAAGTTATTTTACAAACCTGGCAAAGGGCCAACGGGGAACTTCACAATAAATGTATTCTTTAATGTTTTCGTAATATATCTGTGAACGGCATGATAATTACACTTGGTTTACGTTGTATCGTTTGGGTATGAACATACTATTCGTTATCGATTACAAGAATATATTCGGCCTCGGTGATAATAGGTTATTTGAAAAGATATATTGCATCATAATTGAGGCCATAAATATGTTTGAAAATGTTACGTAGATACTATATTGGCACACATGTCCTTAATAATTAATTATATAATGTATTGTATGTATATATTTATGATTTACCTATAATCGCTTAGCTCTTTTAGCAAATTGTAAATTTACTTGTACGTAAATGAAACTTTGAGATGCACAATTCTATTTCAACTCTAATGTTCCTGCTTATAAAAGTATATAGTAGGTGTAATTTTAAAACTAACATTTTGTTGAACACATTTCCCATGCAAAATACGACAACGCGAAATAGCCTTGGGCTTAAGGAATAGTATGACTTTTAGGAATTCTTTTAAGTTCTTCGTAAGAAACTTAGTGAATACTTACCCACCTCTTCGGTGAAATTAAGTGTGATAGAATAAATTAAACCAAACTATTCAGAAACACAGACCATGATACAAACGGTAATATAATACACATGGAATACTCAGTACACATACCTCAAGTAACTTCATTAACTAATACATTTATGTTCGGTATGTGAACGCGACTACTGTTTAAGACGTATTGAATGTATTCAGCTTTTTATGATAAAATCTGATTAAGTTGCTAAGTATACAACGGCGAGGTTATTTCCCTTGTTTCTTTGCTATAACTATACTCCTAGTGTTTGCCATTTTGATATTTCTGAAGACTAAAAGATCTCCCTATAAAACAAAACAAAAAAGTTTCCGAAGTTTCTTTTTATTGACTTCAATAAGTCAATGTTATTTTATCATCCTAACTGTGTTCCTTACATCACATATCATATCCATTTAAACTTTAATTTGACTCTTCACTGACCAATAGAGGAAGATGCGTCGGGCTGGATAAAATATGCACTTTCCCTCTGGATGGATAACTGTTTTAGATATTTAGATAATTGAGATAAAAATGGATTCGTAGTGCATATGTTATGAAGCTTCATTGTGCCGTGCGTGAGCAAATATAAAAGGAACTCTGATATTTAAAAAGGGTGTTAAAAAGCTTTAATATTGTGATCCCGCTTAGAAATTCCGTAGCGAGTATATTCGAGATATAGAGCGATTATTAATACGAAATAAACGCTAATCATTGTCTTACTGATACGGCTGGACAGAGTGAGGCATTTGAAAATTAAACAAAAGTAACAAAGTGTACAACGGCGAAAAATATCTGTCTCGGCATGTAATGGTCGCATATTTCTTCTGCTAAATGGGTACAGAGTTTTGTGTTTACATGCAAAATGGTGTAAAAACTGAAATAAATTTTAAAACGTTGTCCGAGCCCCCAGTCAGGATCGAACTCACGACCGCTAGTTTACATGACTTGTGCTCTACCACGGAGCAATGGAGGCTTACGATGCGAGGGGATGCAGTAGTAGGCCAGTATACACCTAATGGCCTAAGTAATTGTACTTAGAACTGGCAAACTAGCTATATAGCAAAAGCGACCGTCGTGATATGATTAAAATACGGTTAAAATTAAACTTATTTAAACATGTTAACATAACATCGTTATCAATAACATATAAAGTCATTGACTTAACAATTTCAAAGCTACTCATTTGAAACTTGATTTCAATGAATACTGAAAATAAATAAAAAATGTTTNCTATAAAACGGCGAAAAATACCTGTCTCGGCATGTAATGGTCGCATGTTTCTTCTGCTAAATGAGTACAGACTTTTGTGTTTACATGCAAAATGGTGTAAAAACTGAAATACATTTTAAAAAGTTGTCCGAGCCCCAAGTGAGGATCGAAATCACGACCGCTAGTTTACAAGACTTGTGCTCTACCACGGAGCAATGGAGGCTTACGATGCGAGGCGATGCTGTAGTAGGGCAGTAGTCAGTTAATGGCCTAAGTAATTGTACTTAGTACTGGTAAACTAGCTATATAGCAAAAGCGACCGGCGTGATATGATTAAAATACGGTTAAAATTAAACTTATTTAAACATTTTAACATAACATCGTTATCAATAACATATAAAGGCATTGACTTAACAATTCCAAAGCTACTCATTTTAAACTTGATTTCAATGAAAACTGAAAATTAAAAAAAAAGTATTTAAACGCACAGATATCCTAAAACAATTGTTAAGCAAACATTTTTTAGCTTTATTCGTATGAAGAAACGCCAATAAAGTTATTTAAACACACAGATATATACAGCATAGTATAGTACAAAATGTATACTCTTTGTAAATATTGCACCCATCGGGGTATTATTATATCAAAAGTAAACGATATAAGTATGATAGATAACCACGTGTTGTCGTTAGAGGACACACTGTCTTCATGGCATTCATAATGGCGATGGTCTAGAGTTGTTTTGGGTATTATGTGCCTTAGACCCTAACACTCCAGGTACAATTCAGACTCGAGATCAATGGGAAAGTATCTCATTGCACCTTAAGTCAACGTAATGTGACAAATCGGATTTTTTTAATGGATTTCGACATAAATGGTTTGTAAATATCCATGTCGATATTCTTGACATTATTTGTGTTCACTTTGAAAACAAGTACAAGTATCATATATCAGATGATTTTTATCTCTATGCTTTGATCGACAAAGACAACTAATGCTGTTTTGCTAAGCGATCGGTTTCTTTGATGGTATTTCAAAAGGTTTTTTTGTTTAACTAAGTGGGAATTAGCTGTATACGAGCGATATCTTTCATTTCGTCATCTTATGGTTAAGATTATGGATAAGATTTTCTCATCTCGAATTTATTTGTTAACCAAATGTTGTTTATTATAATGTGTAATTTTCTTCTTAATAATTTTGTTCGTGGCATACATTATTTAAAGTAAAAATAATTTTCGGTGTTTTCTCTTAAATATTATCGATTTGTTAAAACAAAATGTGTGTTTGCATCATTGTCACACATCCTAATTGGCAACACGAACACAATTTTCTATTTGCATTACGCTATGGAAAGTGTATCTCTTATTTATTAGTGCACATGGACGTATTAGATAACCATTACATTGGTATATATTTATACCGGAATATATTAAAATGGTTTGCCAATCTGTGACATTAACTTCGTTAATTTCAGATTATTAAATTTTTCTTAAATAGTATTGACATTAATGCCTGTTTAATTCCGGAAAATAGCGTGCATGTGTATAAACGTGGAATAATGGTATCAAGAGCCATTCGCAAAACCATCTTGTGAAAAACAAGATTTCTCAGTTCGCGCAGTTCGCAGTGAAGAAACATTCCTACAGAAGCAGCTTAACGATTTATGAATAGACAGGAAGAACATAATTGTAGTGTCTATTGTATATAGCATATTTTTCTTGTAACGGTTTTGAGGCAAACAGATATAAAATTCGGTAAGTGACAAACGGAGATTTAACAGACCAAATATTCGTACAACCTGATAAGATAGTATCTTTTGGTCAATTTCAGAATCGTGATAGCATTCATGTTTATGTGAAAATGCTTTTGGTTTTTGGTTCAACTGAAAGAATATTTGTTTTATAAAGTAAGTATTACATTATCTATGAAGACAGGGTCGGTTGTGATAGAATAATAATAATAACCACAATCCAGACATATAGGCATAAAATCAACACTGGTGACATTCACTAGCCGTTTTTCAAAGCAAGTGACCAATCGTCTTTACAATACAGAACACGTTATTAAACTCCTCACACTCAGCTGAAAAGTTATTAAAATACAAACAATTGTAATGGAACCTCATGTTATTTAAAGTGTATAGAAAATACAAAGAGCACGTACACCGTTTGCAAAGCTCATGGAATTAAAATGTATGCTTTTTATATCGTATTACTCGGAGAATTATTTATAAAAAAATCTTCAATAATATAATAATAAAAATGGCCTCGAGAAGTGAACCAACTAAGGAATATCACTAATGTAAGATACATATATAATGCTTTATCCTCCGAAAGATAATATATGTATTGGTTATTAGTTTTCACACTTCATAGACAAATGCTCAGTTCTCATCATTAGATTGTAATGTATGACAGCCGCAACTGCAATAACGACTGCCGTTGTTAATTCGATTCTTGAAATGTTTTTGGAAGTTTTGGAAATAATTATGCTTTAAATAATTGTTTCAATCATGAAAAATACACGCTGATATAATTAAGTTGTTCAGTTGTCAACATTATTAGATATTCTTGGTTGCAATTGCTTGCGTTTTCATTTGCGAAATTCTCTATTAAAGCATTATTTGATTTTAAAAAAAGCATTAACGAAGGGAATTGCTCAATCAAAAGCTTCAACAACATGCAACGCTTTAGTTAAGATTAATGATGAGTAATTTGGACCCAGATTATTATCCACTGCTCGGAATGACTAATATTCCGAATTGAAGCCGATCAGAATAGCTGTAGTTTATAGGCGAGAGAAATCCAAAAATGTGTTCATAACTAAATTACCGCCTTTTCCAGCCCAATCACTTTAAATCAAGACATTGCAGCAAACCAAGTTGATCTCTTTTATGCATTACACGTGTATATTAAAGTCCAACACTCTCCTTAAGAAAGTCGTTTTACTTTCCGTCTACATTTGGGCTTCTTTCACTTATCTATGACAGATAAGCTTATTTTGCCGATAGTTTGTGACACTATTTAAATACTGCATGGCGTTAAAAGGCATGTCCTAAACGACTTCCCGACTTTGGGGCTTTAGTCGTGTCATTCTTAGCATATCAGGATATAATTATACATTAATTGCATATTAAAGCCAACTTCAAAATCGTCCAAATTTCGGTTATATAAAATATTGTTTACATCAAGATTTTTTATTCCTGTCGATATTCAGTGAATCGTCATTTACAAAATCATTGCATTGATACCAGATTGCAAGATACAACTGATAACAACCAACTACAAATACGGTTATTGGTAAAGATGACAAAACAAATGCAACCATACAAAATATCACAAAGGAAGAGGAATTATAAAAACAAATACAATTATAAAACATATCAGGGAAATGAAAAGACCGAATAACAATACATTGACAAAAGACCAGAAAAAAAATCGATGAATAAAATATTATCTCCTTAAATATGCCACAAATTGACGTCGGGACTTGGTAGAGATTTGTAATGTTACCTTCTTAAACAACATAGATAAAATGAGAATGTGTATATATTATGTAAATATACATATATAAACCATGAAATTCAATGCTTTACTACAACAAAGTATTTTTATTCTGCTTTTGGGTAGGCTGGTTTACGAGTGTAAACAAATTGTAATCGCAGCAATCAAATTATGTTTATTTGTATAATTTCAACAATGAAATTAAAAGTCCTACTCTACAAATTATAAAGAAAGCTGTTTTGTGATCTTGGTTGGTTATAGGAGTTCATAGGAGTTACTTATAAAATGCTAATCTCCAAGACTGCTGCAGACTGCCATTTCTTCATAAAATGAAATATCAATTAGCATCTATCAAGACAGGTCATTACAAATCGACCAAACCGAAAAAAACATGCGACTTTTTTAATCGAGACTACAACAGTTCATATTACGTTTTAGGTGTTACCAATACCGTGAATATTATTTATCGCTTTAAAAATGTCAAAACATTATTGTGAATGTACATATGTATAACTTCACTTAAGACAAAGAAGAGTAGTTTCTTTTAAGAACGAATCCGTTATGAACGCCTATATATATAATGTTGAATGTTGTTAAATATATTTTACATCTTCTTTGTGTCTACACTTGGAGAAGAGTTTG
>VMBQ01000649.1:202094-245531 GCA_007657795.1 Dreissena rostriformis
TTCAGCATTCATACAATAACTTCTTATGTGTATTCTGTCTGTTTTCTTATACAAAAATGAAACATACTTGACAATAAAATAAGAATTCCATTAAACTAAACAATCTAGCATATCCTTCTCCGAGACCACAATGTTTAGAACCATATTATTCGTGGAACAGCCTGCGTCTCCAGTAGAGTTAATGTGAGCATGTCCTGAATGTTGTGTTTGTGTTTTGTGTATGTACCTTTTATCGGACATACCAACAAGCCAGAAGATAAATTATACGCCTGTACAAAGAGTATTATAGCCATCATTGTTTGATTGATTTATTGATGCTGAAGATAATGAAGATGAAGACGGTGATGACGATGATGTCGATGATGTTGTTTGCATCATATTCGTCATTGGTAACAATTGGGATTAATTACATGCTAATTTACATTGTCTGTAATGAGACTATATAACAAACGACATTAAATGACAAATGCATATATTTCCAAATGAATCTTCTTTGTACTGTTGTTGTTGTCAATAATATTTTTTTATCTTTACTCAACCTGCGTGAACGTGCCATTTATATATAGGAAAATTAAATTAAATTTCAATATGTGAACTCATGGAATGACAACAATGCATAAATTAAACGACAAAAAGATGTGAAGACTGCAAGAAGACGAGCTTGCTGATTGGTAAATGAACTATGCAGTATTGTTCAGTGATTAATTGAAAACTCCTAATTCATATGGACAGACAGTGTCATCAAGTCTGATATCTTATTTCTTTGCTATCCCCGACGTTGGTCTGTACATATACATGCGTGTGTTGTTGCTTTAGTATGATTATAATCAACCAATCGGTTTGCGTATGGAACTATTTTTTTGTTAAGTGTATCAAATACATTTTGTTTATTTATTATCATTAACACTAAGACAGCTTAGTAGAAATAGTCATTATACCAAACATAACATACAACCCCAATATTATTGAGTTGAGTAAGTTCATTAGCACGTTTACTCGTTTTATACAGGAAACCAATATTTTGTATTTGTCTTAATGGAGTACAAAATCTCATGACTAGTTCCTGTGTATCACAACAATCAAGGGCTTACATTTATTAATAAGTAATACAAAGTCCACACAATATGTCAGTTTGTTTTACATCAAATACTTTTAGACGACGTATAGTTCTTATGTGTGTTTCATCTTTCTTTTCGTTCCTAGCCAATATTCAGGGATGGTTTTAAACATGCTTAGAAAATATAATAGTGTTCATTGGTTCGACTGAGTTGCATTTATTCGACATGGATCTTGTATTGAGAATACATCTTAAACTATGAACATAATTCATGTTTGCAATTGCGCGTTCTCATGTAGTTTTACACCGGATCTGCGTGCTAATTCATGTGTCTAAACAAGTAATTTAAAGTCCATATTCCAATATCACTTTGGTCGGCGCCCTGATAATCTACAAACTTGATTACGACTGAGATCAACTTTGTGTGGTATGGATTTTATGTCTCTCTAATAACGATTGCTGGTCGAATAGTTTCATTAAACGAACACCACGCACAAACATTACATGTAGTTTAATTTATTGTATATCTTTGGTGAATCGCGCAAATGCATTGATAGTGGTATAGAGCTGTTTCATTCATTTAAGATGCAAGACCGCCCGTTAATGAAAATATTTAAAAAAAGACAACTATATATTTTTCAGCAGCAAAGACGGCAGCAAACATGTGGTTGTATTAATATTGTTTCCTATCTTCGAATCAAGACACTTTACATAAACGGGAGGAAAGTATCAAATCCTGCGTCCTCGCATTGATTAAATATGTTCGAGATTGTACTAAAAGAGTGGTTTATAAAAAGATTTCTGCATTTTTAAAAGATGATTTAAATAATTTGTTTTCCTAAACGAAACGTTAATTTATGGGTGTTCTTCCTCGGGAACTTTCTTTTGCTTATGTAGTTGTATGTGTTGTGCAGTATATAATATGGTTACTGTTTCAATATATAAGGACACAGTTCTCAACATGTCAATATTCGAACAGATGTTAATACGTAACTGAGCAATACAATTGAGTATACAGTGTGTGTACATAATTTTATGGTTATACAAATATGAACATTTAAAACGGACTACTTAAACTGGCGAATTGTGTTACTTTTTACAGAGAAAGTCCCTTTAAAAAGGTCATAACTAGTTTTTATAATTTAAGCAATTCACTTTATCGCAGAGAAAGTCCATTTAAAAAAGGAAATAACTCTAAATAACTTTAAATAACTTAAGTAATGCACGTTTTGATAGACACAATTAATGCTCTTTCGTATTAACGAACTACTTTGGATTAACTATTACCTTCGTTGTTCATGCATTTTCCTGATTTATTATACTTTTTGTGTCATTTAAAATTGCTCACGAACTTTTTTTAGGTTATCTTACCGCTAGATTTGTCGTTAACATTTGTTAAATAGACCCATGTCCTGTGGGTACGTTTACAAACGTATCCTTCTGCAACAGAGATATACACATGCTTCGAACAATGATAAGTGTCGGTTCATTAAACAAAAAGAAGTACATGCTTCGGACAACAATAACTAATGCTCCAGTACACAAAGCGGTATACATAATTTAGACCAAAATATAATGGCTCAGTAACCACTGAGATATGCATGCGTCGTACAAAAATAACTCATGGTAAGGTAAACACAGAGATAAACATGCTTCTTACAACAACAACTAGTTGTTCAGTTAACATGTGTTCATGCTTCGAACAACAATAACTCTTGATCGAAACACAAAGAGATAAAATGTTTCGGACAGCATTAACTAATTGTTTATTAAACAATGAGTTATATATTATTCGGACAACCATAAGTAATGGTCAAGTACATTATGGAGTTTTTCACTACAGACGCATACATTTACTGTCACTCAGCATTAAACTATTTTACATACACACATAATTTTGTAGCATTTAACATGCGAGCCCTCTTGTCCAATCATCATTAAAACTGAGATAAGTAGAAACCGTCATTGCATCTAACAATACATACACCTCCCATATGATTGAGTCGAGTTAAGAATCTTAACATGTTTGCTTGTTTTATTCAGGAAACCAATAGTTTGTATTTGTCTTCTCAATGGAGAACACACTCTTATTACTCGTTCATGTTTATCACTACAATCAAGGTCTTACACTCATCAGTAAGTAATATAAAGCCAACACAATATGTGATATTGCTGACCAGCAACCCTTTCAGAATACTTATAGTTTTTGTGTGTTTTCCCTTCTTTGTTTTGGCCCTAGCCAATATTGAGGAATGGTGTTAAACATGCTAAGAAGATAAAATTGTGCTCATTGGTTAGACTGAGTTGCTTTCTATTGGACATTGATCTTGTATTGAGAATAAATCGTAAAACATAATCAGTATTTACGTTTGCAATGGCGCGTTCTCCTAAGCATGGTCATTCCATATGTCTAAACAAGTAATATAATGTCCATATTCCAGCACGTTGGTCGGGCGGCCTTGATTATCAACACACTTGATGGATACTTATTTCGACAGAGATCATCTTTGTGTGGTATGGATTTTCTGTCTCCCTAATGGCGATTACTGGTCAAACAGAATCATGAGACACACTCCACAAAACGATATTTAAAATGGAGTTTTAGTAATTATTCATCTTCGGCGAATCGTGCAAAATCAATGATAGTGTTACATAGCTGTTTCTTTTATTTAAGATACAAGACCGCCCTTAAGTAAAAGAGAACCGACCGAAAGACCACAACTATCTGTTTTAAAACTGCAGCAAAAATATGGTTACATGAATGAGGTCTCCGGTGCACCTATTAACGGATATTGTTAAAGCCTTCGTCACTGCGTTGATAGAATATGTTCGAGCTTCTGCTTATAGTGTTGGTTTTTTTATTAAAAGATTTCTGCATTTTTGAAAGAGGGTAAAAAAAGATTAGTTTTTATTGACTGTAAAACATTATTATTTTTTTTTGCATTAAGGCACTCTATCTTCAGGGTGTTCTTTCTAGGAAAAGATGTTTTGCTTATTTATGCGTTGTGTATAAGATAATATATATAACATTTCAAAATCGATTTTATGGTTATACAAATATTCAAATTAAGAACGTATTAATCCTACTGGCACAGTATGTTACTTTTCACAGAGAAAGTCACTTACAAAAATTAATTGTTTATACATTTAATTTAAGCTATGTGCGTTATCGCAGAAATAATCCCTTCACAAAGGAAAATGAAACACGCATTTTATAATTAAAGCAAGACACGTTTTGATAGATCCCCATTTATGCTCTTTTGTGAAACTCAAATTACCATGGATTATGTATTGCCTTTGCATGCATTTTCCTGATTCATTATTATTGTTGTGCAATTAAACATTTTTGTGTCGTCAGCTGTATTTTTAACGTTTGTTTACATGTGCCCCTGACCTGAATGAACGTTTACAAATTATCCTTTGACAACAAAGATGCATACTTCAGACAAGTATAACTGATGGTTCAGTTAACGAAGATACAAACATGCTTTGGAAAATAACAACTAACGGTTAGATAACATTCATATTTATTATTTTAACGCTTTAACAATTACTTATTACAAAGGATGTAATGAGCTGTGTTACTGAATGTTTCAAATATAATGGTTGTATAAACTTCGCACAAAATGTAACGTCTTCAAACTTTGCTGGACAATTGCAATCTGACAAAATATAATTAACAGGAAAAAATTATCTTGCCCGTTGATGAGTTTAATTGCGTGAGTTTATATTAATTATTGTTGTATATGTTTTTCCAAGAATCGAAAATGTTTATCATAAAGATGGGTTTGGATTATTAATACATATTTATTTGCAAGTGTAGTTCTTGTTAAAACAAGAGATCATGTGTATAATGTTTATGACGGAGTAACNTGGAAGAGATTTGTAATGTTACCTTCTTCATCAACATATTCGAAAGGCAAAAGTAAATGACATTCATGTATTATATGTAAATATTAAATATAAGAAGCGAAGCATTGTACACAGAAAGAGAGAACTGCAAACAAATGCAATTAAGTATGCGGCCTTTTCCTTAACTGATTTAAGACGTACAAATAAATTACAAACTCAAAGATTAAAATAAAATGTGTATGCATTNATATATACACATATGTGTGTGTGTGTGTTGTTACGTGGATATGTGTAGTGTTCAATTTAGGAAAATACGATAAAATGTAATTTCTTCAGATAATCTAAGCATGGCATGCTAATTTATATTTTACAAGACATAGCATTTAAGTATAACGGTAGAATGAAATAAAGTGAAAAAAAGTTGGTGAAAAAATAACATTCATCTCTAGAGATTTATGATTGTAGTTCAAATTAGAATACGTGCTGCATTTCATTGGGATATATTACAAAAGCCTGTTGACTTAAGTGTCCCGGAAAATCTTCATGTTCTCATATTGCCATAGTGTCCCTTCGTTTAAAGCATTCAAGCTCGTATTTCAAAGGCTAAATATTTAACAATTCGCTAAGACATTCAGAAACTTTATCGCCAAATACAGCGAGAAATCAATAGACTGAGAACAGTATTTGGAAAACGATACGAATACGCACTGCGCAGTCAGAGTATACACACACACAATTCGTCCCACGAAGTGATTCTAAACCAATAATGAGTGTTTCCAGCATTCATACACAAACTACGTATGTGTATTCTGTCTGTTTTCTTATACAAACATTAAACACACTTGACAATACAATAAGAATTCGCTTAAACTAAAAAATCTAGCATATCCTTCTCCGAGGCCTCAATGTTTAGAACTATATGATTCGTGGAACAGCGTGCGTTTCCAGTAGAGTTAATATGAACATATCCTGAATGTTTTGTTTGTGTTGTGTGTGTGAACCTTTCATCGGACATACCAACAAGATAGAAACTAAATTATACGCCTGTACAAAGAGTAGTAGGGCCATCATTCTTTGATTGGCCTGAACATATACGTGTCGTGTTCCGAGAAAACTGGACAAAATGTATGTGCGTAAAGTGTCATCCCAGATTAGCCTGTGCAGTCCGCCTAAACTGGATTTTCGCTTAGATCATTTTAACGAAAAATTCCATAAAAGCGGAAATTGCCGTCCCTGATTAGCCTGTGCGAACTGCACAGGCTAATCTGGGATGACAATTGACGCACAAGCATTATGCACAGTTTTCTCAGAACACGCCACATACATGCGTGTGTTGTTGCTTTTGTATGATAATAATCCAACATTCTGTTTGCGTATGGAAATTTTTAGTTCAGTGTATCAAATGCATTTCGTTTATTTAACATCATTAACACTNTTAAAAAAGACAACTATCTATTTTTCAGCAGCAGCAAAGACGGCAGCAAACATGTGGTTGTATTAATATTTTCCTATCTTTGAATAACGACACTTTACATAAACGGGAGCATAGTATCAAATCCTGCGTCTTCGCATTGATTAAATATGTTCGAGATTGTACTAAAAGAGTGGTTTATAAAAAGATTTCTGCATTTTTAAAAGATGATTAAAATAATTTGTTTTCCTGAACGGAACGTTAATTTAGGGATGTTCTTCCTCGGGAACTTTCTTTTGCTTATGTAGTTGTATGTGTTGTGCAGTATATAATATGGTTAATGTGTCAATATTTAAGAACACAGTTCTCAACATGCCAATCTGCGAACAGATGTTTATACGTAACTGAGCTATACAACTGAGTATACAGTGTGTGTACATACTTATATGGTAATACAAATACGAACATAAAAACGTACTACTTCAACTGGCGAATTGTGTTACTTTTTACAGAGAAAGTCCGTTTAAAAAGGTCTTAACTAGTTTTTATAATTTAAGCAATTCACTTTATCGCAGAGAAAGTCGCTTTAAAAAAGGAAATAACTCGCTTTTAAATAATTTAAGTAATGCACGTTTTGATAGACCCCCTTAATGATTTTTCGTATTAACGAACTACTATGGATTAACTATTACCTTCGTTGTTCATGCATTTTCATGATTTATTATAATATTTGTTTCATTTAAAATTGATCACGAAACTTTTTTTTAAGTTAACTTGCCGCTAGCTTTGTCGTTAACATTTGTTAAATAGATCCATGTCCTGTGGGTACGTTTACAAACGTATCCTTCTGCAACAGAGATATACACATGCTTCGAACAATGATATGTGTCGGTTCATTAAACAAAAAGAAGTACATGCTTTGGGCAACAATAACTAATGCTCCAGTACACAAAGCGGTATACATAATTTAGACCAAAATATAATGGCTCAGTAACCACTGAGATATGCATGCGTCGTACAAAAATAACTCATGGTAAGGTAACCACAGAGATATACATGCTTCTTACAACAACAACTAGTGGTTCAGTTAACATGTGTATATAAAACAATAACTCTTGATCGAAACAAAAAGAGATAAAATGTTTCCGACAGTAATAACTTATTGTTTATAAAACAGTAAGTTTTACATGATTCGGACAACAATAAGTAATGTTCCTGTAAATGATGGAGTGTTTCACTACGGAGGCATGCATTTTATGTCGCATAGCATGAAACTATTTTACATACACTCATTATAATTTTGTAGCATTTAATATTGAATGCGAAACTTTATGTGTTGTAAAGGTTGGCATACCACTTGATTTGTTATTAATGCACACGAACGAATATCCTCAGGGAACGTTTAACATATAAAACAATTTCAGCACAGAAATGCATACACTTGGAGACTTTTCTAACGCAACACTTTTCAAACTTGAATGCCTCAGTTATGACTTAAGGTTTTGATTTTTAATATATTCTGAGCAAGCTCACGATAAGCACATTCATCCGTGACGATTGTACGCATTACCACGTGGGGTATCTAGTAAGCATCAATATAAGAGCCTATGCAATAATTTTCACACTATTTGCCCCACGGAGTTATGCTAAATCAACAATAAGTGTATCAAGTATTCATTCAAACACTTCTGTCACTTTGTTTTAAACACATCTATCTTATACAAAAATGCATTATACTTTACAATAAAGTAAGAATTTGCTCAAATGAAATATTGTTAAAAATCCAGCATGTCCTTCTCCGAGACCACAATGTTTAGAACCATATTAAAACGTCCCAAATTTTGTGTTTGGTTTGTGTGTGTTCCTTTCATCGGACATACCAACGATGCAGGTGATACATTGTATCCTTGTACTAAGAGGATGATACTCGTTATTGTTTGATTGATTTATTGATGACAAACATACTGAAAATGATGAACATTAAGATGGTGTTGATGATGTTTGATGATGATGAGACTATACAACACACGATATAACAATGACAACTGCATCTATTTCCAAATGAATCATCTGTGAGTTGTTGTTGTTGTTGTTGTCCACGATATTTTATCATTACTCGACATGCGTTAACATGACGGTATGTGCACTCATGGAATTACAATGCATAAATTAAACGTGCAAGAAACAAATCGTGCTGATTGCTTAATGAACTATGGAGTGTGGTGCAATGGAAATTCGATTTGTTTTGCTTTCCCATTACCAAGCGACAGGCATCGTCATCAAGTCTGATATCTTAATTCTTTGCAATCCATGACTTTGGCCTGTACATATACATGCGTGTGTTGTTGATGTGTGTTTTTTTTATATTAATCAGCAAATCTGTTTTCTTATGGAAGAATTTGTGTTCAGTGTATCAAATAATTTTTTTAATTGTTTATTTATTATTATTTGTTAACATATGCAATCGAAATTGTTTACATGCAATTTCTAAGAATTCTCAAATAAATGGCGTAAATATGACGTAATATTAGGTTTACATCTAATTATGCAAATAATTATTTTAGTAGTTTACATTTAATTATGCAAATAATTATTTTAGTAGAAGATTTTTCTGAAACTATACCTATTGTAACGGTCATAATTAGGCTAGAAACACACACACACTTTCAGCCCAGCATATGTGTGTTATCCAACTTTGATACGTTTTGCCTGTTATCTATTTAAGATACTCAGCGTATGCAATTCATTTGGGTCTTGATACAAACCATTCATTCAGAGGTATTTTAATGTTTCTAGTAGCTATTGGAAATATACGTACATAATGTCATCTAAGTGTGCAACCAATAACTGGAAGGACGTGATACTAGCAAGCTTGTCTACTTAGATGGTAAACGACTAAATTGTAATAAACAATACCTAAAAACAAGTGTATCAATATATGTTGCGTTCTTTCGTTGCAAATTAGAGCGATATGTTCAATCTATGCATGGAACACAGTGAAATAAACAAACAATTGACATGTCAACACATGGAAAGCCTCACTGTATATGTGTAGGCTCCTTATCTTCGATATATATTTTTAAGTTCCTTTCGTCCTATTTGCATGCTTGCTGATTTGTTAATGAACCTTGTAGTGTTGTTTCAGTAATAACGGTTAAAACCAATGCGATTTTTTTTCTATCAACTAGCAACATACAGTGTAATCGCCTCTTTGACGTTATCCATTGACATTCACTGACTTTGTGACCTGATGGCAAAATATGTTTTATTTGTTTAAATGCCTCGGTTTTGTTAAAACACGTATACGTTTAAAAAAAATAAAAAAATAAAAAAAAATAAAATGTCAAATACCATTTACTAATGAACACGGAATATTTCAAAAAGTGAGTGTATATATTTAGAACGTGTATTTATGCTTAAAATATCAAGCCATTGTAAAACAACGTCCAAATGAATTAATCATTGATAAATTGCGTGTGTGATGACGAAATACCAGATGCATTATTATTGTTATCAATCCAGTTTTGAATGGGTATGAAAAAATATGCGTGCCCACTAGTCCAATCATCGGTAAAACTGCGATTAGTAGAAAACGTCATTTAATCTAACAGAACATACATCGCCCATATGATTGAGTTGAGTTAAGAATCTTAACATGTTTGCTTGTTTTATTCAGGAAACCAATAGTTTGCATTTGTCTTCTCAATGGAGTACACATTATCATGACTCATTCCTGTTTATTACTACAATCAATGGCTTCTACTCATCAATAAGTAATATCAATCCCACACAATATGTTAGTTTGCTCAACAGCAACCGCTTTCAGAAAACTTATAGTTCTTGTGTGTTTGTATTTTTATGTTTGGTCTTAGCCAATATTCAGGGATGGTGTTAAACATGCTTAGAAAATAAAATTGTGCTCATTTGTTTGACTGAGTTGCATTTGATTCGACATTGATCTTGTATTACGAATAAATCGTAAAAAAATATCATTATTCACGTTTGCAATGGCGCGTTCTCCTTCGGTGATACACCGGATGAGCATTGTTATTCAATGTGTCTAAACAAGTAATAAAAAGTCCATATTCCAATAGAACATTGGTCGGGCGGCCCTGATTATCAAAAAACGTTTTTGATACTTTATTACGACAATGATCATCGTTGTGTGGTATTGATTTTCTGTCTGTCTCATGACGATTACTTGTCGAACAATATCATGCAACAAACTCCACAAAAAGAGATTTAAATAGAGTTTTAGTAATAATTTATATTCGGCGAATCGTGCAAATTCATTGATATTGTTTCATAGCTGTTACTTTCACTTAAAGATACAAGACCGCCCTTAAGTAAAAGAGAACCGACCGAAAGACCACAACTATCTGTTTTGAAACCGCAGCAAAAACAGGGTTACAGCAATGAGGTCTTCGGTGCACCTTTTAACGGATATTGTAAAATCCTTCGTCACTGCATTGATAAAATATGTTCGAGATTTTGCTTATAGGCTTGGTTTTTTTATTAATAGATGTCTGTATTTTTTAAAGAGTATAAAAAATGATTTGTTGTAATTGACTGTAAAAAAGTATTTATGTTTTTTTCAATCACGGCCCTTTATCTTCAAGGTGTTCTTCCTCGGAAAATATGTTTTGCTTATTTATGCGTTGTGTAAAAAATATTATATTTAACATTTGAAAATCTAGTTTATGGTTATACAAATAATCAAATTTAGAACGTATTACTTCAACTGGCACAGTGTGGTACTTTTCACAGAGAAAGTCCCTAAAAAAAGTTTTGTATACATGTTATTTAAGCTATGCACGTTATCACGGAGATAATCCCTTTACAAAGGAAAACCAAACACGCATGTTATAATTTAAGGAAATCACGTTCTGATAGATCCCCCGTAATCCTCTTTTGTGAAACTCAAATTACAATGGATTAAGTATTACCTTCACTTTGCATGCATTTTCCTGGTTCATTATTATTGTTGTGCAATTTAACATTGTTATGTCGCCAGCTGTGTTGTTAACGTTTGTTTCCATGTGCCCCTGCCCTGAATGATCGTTTATAAAATATCCTTTGACAACAAAGATGTATACATACTTCAGACAACAATAACTGATGGTTCAGTAAACAAAGATACATACATGCTTTGGAAAATAATAACTAATGGTTAGGTAAACACATATGTTTTCATGCTTCGGACAACAATAAGTAATGACTCCGTAATTGAAAGATCTCTGCACAACGTATGCATATATTTCATGTCGAACAGCATGAATGGACGCCACCATTGCTTATACACCTTTACCTTTATCAATGGCCCTGGTGTGGGTAATGTGGACATGGATGGTCGAGATAGACTGTGTTGTCATAAGAGATGTTCAGTATTAAAGTGGCGTCAATTGGTGAATAAATAAAGAAGTTATGTTAAAACAAAATTTTGGGTTAATACTAATTATTTATTTATATGTTTTTCCAAGAATTGAACATGTTTATCATATAGATGGGTTTGAATTTATAATCCGTTTTTATTTGCAAACGTAGCTCTGATTAAAATAGAGATCATATGTATAATTTTTATGACGGGGTAACTATGACGCATTCTACCAGGCAAACACACTTTCAAAGTGAATCCAATTAACCCTCTGTGGCGAAGAATATAGTTTTTTTACCATTCGTGACTTAAATATTAGCCAACATGCATATTTATTATTTTAAAGCTTTAACGAATACAGTATAATGTGTGTCAATTTTTTAAATCTGTGTTTTTTATTGTGTTAAATGTTTTATTTGTGATTGTTCCTTTCACTATGTTCCCCATATATGTCGAAGTTGAAATCATAGTCTGTTTCCTTTTCCTTTTTATTTAAATATAATATAACATATTATTATTATAAAGTAATATACTTTAAATGATGTAAACATAATTTATTTTACAAAACATTATCATCACTGTCATTGATTTACGTGTACAAATACCTCCATATTCGCATAAAGATTGAGTATGCTTCACAGTGTATCAGATAAACCTTTGTTCTGAAAATAAATCTGTAAAACATGACGATGTGAGTATTAGCAAAAGTTTTAGAAAAGGTTTTCCTACTGCCATAAACACGATATTCTAAAATAGCTGTGCTAAAATTAGATTTCACATTACATAATCTAATGTTCGATTTACGATAAAGCTTAACGTTAAAACGTTTTATTGTTGCTTCTTTTCAGAGAACAATATTATCATGCCTAAAATGAGAAAACGTAAAGGCTTTATTATAAGAAAAACATGATACATGTTCACGAACGAGAGTTCTGTATTTTTGCCAGTACATTTATAATCTAAAACTGATAATATCGTTTAACCTCTGATAAAATATTTGCAGCAGGGTATTTGAACACATATCAATAACGGGAGTAATGGTTACAAACTTTAATGCAACAGAAAGAATTGAACCTTAAGAGTATCTTGCGAGCATCGATAAGGTATATAACGATCAATTAAAAAAAACACTTAATTTGCACAACAACAATGCACTGCGACAATTGTATCATCCGTTTGAATCACGATCAAATGTTCGCTTTTTATTTAAGCTTGATGTCAAGGAATCAGGCAATTTTCATAATACAGTTTGATTCAGTTTAAATTGTAGTAAGTAAATTGCACTTGCTATCAATATGTCAATTTGTCATTCTTTCTGCATTAACACGGTAACGTACAAGGTCAACCTGGCTACCAATCCACATGCAATCTTACACAACATAAACACATGATCGAGTGTTCTGTAATTCTGTCCAAGTACAAGTTTTGCTATGTTGAGTGCTTAAGTGCATTATTATACCAGACAATTTACAGAACATATCATGCAAACAAATAATCCTTTAACATCATCAACAATAACAACGATGTTCTTATGGAATAAAGCACAGCCGTATTGTTGGAATTGTTTAAGTACTCATACATTGCACATATGTTTTTCCAATTAATCAGTCAAAATTTCGATTGTTTAGAACCTTAAAATTGATCGCTGCAGCACTTTTTTATTGACAAACTGATCACGTTTCTGAAGCATCGATACAGTGTCGAGAATATTTAGTCAGCATAAATGCTATTACAAGTATGTCACTTACATGTCGTATCGTCTGCTTCGAGCGTAAAATAAATCATCGCAAATTGTTTACAAACGATCGAATTCGGATTGCTTTGTTTTTGTCTTGAACATTTACCTCCGTTGTCTCCCATGCCAAGCCGTTTGACAACATCATTTGTTAATGACTTCATGAACGATGATTGCTTTACGTAGGAATTATTCCACAGAACCGACCAATTATCGGCGGTTTCATGTTGCCATCCAGTCGCCATAGTACGTCCACTAGACTCCAATATTCACGATCATAAATGTCATCAAATAGTTGATAGGTCAATGAAAACAATTTCTCAAGACATACATAATACAATATGTCTGTGAAAATGAATGTTTGTCAATTTTTGAATAATGCAAATCGAAAACAAATTAAAATGACAAGGAGCCTTTGTATTGATTATAACTTCTATAAAACCTCTTTTGTGGAAGTAACTACATAACGGTAACAGTGTAAGGTATTAAAGGTATTTAGCCTGAATTGTTTATACTGTTTTATATGCGTTGTTCATTACAAAAGTATTCTTTACCAAACATGTATAACAACTCGTAACACCCATACAAGTAAGATTTAAAATATATAATTAAGCAACATATACATAATTTAAAAATAGGGGTAGTTATAAGGAAACATTAGGTAAAAGGTTCCATTTATCTTTAATATACTGGAAGAATTGATTTTGGGTACCAAACACACATTACACAGTAAAACATTAATTCTTAAGGATCTGACTACACGTGCTTAGCTCAACCAAACCATACGATATTTATGTGATATTTATGTGACGACTGACTGTCAATGGATACATTTGCAGATTCGATGTAAAACGTTTACTATTATTCCATGCCGCAACTATTATGGTTGTTTAAGAGAAAGTTTCCTTTCTTTACAGATTAACCATATCAGTAAACATTATTTTAAACAAACGGAACACCATCTTCATCCGAACTAAGACAAATTCGTTGTAGACAAACGCTCAATAAGCCATACAGCAAGAATAAATCAACGGTCGCGAAATAGGTCCGTAGCTCGAAGCATACACTTCCAAACTGTCAAAGTTGTGTATATGTGTACAATACTCATATATTTGGTGTGACCAATTAGTGATACGTGATATTATTTGATCGCAGTGGATTAGGATTTCGCTGGGCTCTTGTCCTAACTGAGATCAATATCCCTCTTTGATAATAAGACATAACCATACACTTCTAAAACGAAAACAGTATTTAAATATTTAGTACGCTGTTAACGTGATTACTAAATTGTTTCCGATCACTGCGGTTATATTATAGTGTATGAACTCTCTCAGTTATCACAACTGTGTTGAATATACCAACCTACTAAGTAATGTATCCTTTAACAATATACGTTTTCATTTCGACGGTTTATGGTAATCCATCAATGCGACCAAGAGAAACGAGCAAATTGCAAATAGTTTACACGGGAGAATCTGAATTGGAATCGGAATCTGAATGAATACGTTGAATAGAAGTGACCAAGCTTGGCTTTTATTCAACGGGGAGTGTGCATGAAATTAATATGAATTTGGCAAATGTCCCACTTTTCCTATACTGCGGCCTTAAAGCACACACTAGCTGTTGAGTTCACTGTGCTGTTACTGAGTAAGTTCCAGTCAAGGATAGTTCGCGGATAGAAAGAGTATTACAATTTATCAATGTTTGGCTGTAATGGCTGGTAGCACTTAGAGTTATTGTTCACTGATTTTAACACTATATTTTTGTGGATATCCTTTGGAAGCTCGCATGTGTCTACTGACCTCTGAAAGATGGCAGCAATGGCTGGCGTTTCCATTACAGCACAGGCTTGTAGCACTCTGTTCGGTAGTTCATCTGGACCAGCTGCTCTCCGGACATTGATTTTTCAGCAGCTTGAGTACACCATCGTCACTTATGTGTAGTGGAGGGATTTTGTCGTTTACCCTGCTTCTTAGTTGCGGAGTTGGCTGGTTTATGTCGTCCTTGGTGAAAACAGACTGGAACTGATTTACCAGTATTTCTGCCTTGCATTTGCTGTCTGTGATGAGGTTCCATGGTCACGTAGAGGAGCTGTTCCTATGTTATCCTCTTTCCTGGACTTGATGTTATTCCAGAAGGGTTTTAAGTTGTTGTTTTGGAGGCCATCTTCTATTGTTTTGTTAATGTGAGTCCATTTAGCTCTCTTTGTTTTCTTTTGGCATTTTCTATAGTTAACCCAATTGTTAGATTTTCTTGCCTTTTTGTACAGTCTGGTTTCGCGTTTCAGCTGACGTTTGATGATTGTGGTACTCCATGGAGCCGATTTATTTGAAGATCTCATTTAAGATGGAATATTAGACTGAATAGCTGATGAGAGTTTGGATTCGAATGTATCCCAGAGATAATGGACGTTGTTGTTGTTATTATAGAGCTGTACTACCTGTCTTTATATGTCTGTGATGTCGGCCTTCAGTTGGTCCCAGTTTGCCTTAGAAGAAGTGAAGCATCGTCTCGGTTTTTGCTTAATATAATAGGGTTTTGTGTCCGAGTCAGTTACAACAATATCATGATCAGATATCCCGGGGTGTTGGCAGTTGACTTGATTTCTAATGGGTTGGTGGTGAAGATGAGGTCAAGAATGCTGTTTTCTCTGTTGGGCTTGTCATGCACTTGAGTGAGGATGTAGTCTGTTGATAGGTCGAGTAGAGCTTGCTGTGCATCTCTATCCTGTGCTTCCCTACGTGCCGATAGACTTCCTTAGTAAATATCCGGGCAATTGAAGTCACCAGCTATGGTGATAAGCCGTTCCTTGTCACTCATAGCCGTCTGACATGTTTTTGTGAGGCATGTACAAAGATGATAATAGTAGTTTCTTGTTGAATTGAAGCTTGATTTGGACCCATTCAATCTCACAATTGGTGACTAATTCCGCTTCCTCTTCAGCTACCAGGTCGTCATGAACAAGAACAAATACTCAACCCCAAGCGTTCCTCTGTCATTTCTGTATGACTTGTAGTGGTCAGTAAATATCTCGTTGGATTGTAAAGCATCTGTTGCAGTTGGTTTTCCTGGTTTGAAACCTTTCAGCCATGACGTTGTGCCACAGACTATATCTGGTTTTATGAAGTGGAGGGCTGCTTTAAGTTCTGAGCTTTTATGTCAGCAAACAGTGCGACAGTTTATGTTCATAATGCGAAGGTTTCGTTAATTTGAGACAAGGAACAAGGATTAGCTGTTGGTTATTGACTGGGTAGTGGAAGAGGAGCGTTGTTGTCGTGATAAGCAGGGTCTAACTTTTCGGCTGCTGGAGTGCATGGAGCTGAATGTGGTACCCGATGTGAATGAGTCTATTGTAGAATCAATATTTGTCAAATGTTCATAAATATTTGAGCTAAATTCAAAACTTCTAAATGTAAAGTGGAAATATTAACACTTTCGCATTTGCAGCATAGCCATTGTATATGCACGTGTTTTGCTAAAAGGTCGTAGTAAGCAGAGCAGAGATCGAGACATGAGCGATGGTTCCATATGTCACAGCCATCGCAACAAAAGGCGTCTGGATGTTCCCACGTAACTGGGTGGTCGCATGGACAAACTTGGGCGTTTGCTACTGTTCCTGAGTTTGACTCGATGTCACCGCAGAGAAGTAAGATGCAGGTCAACAATGATGAGTTCTTCGTTGGTTTTGCTGGTTCGCAGAAGTTCCAAAATCTATGCCTCAGACTTTTTACTGAGGCTCCTGATAAAAAGAGTTGGAAGATGTTTATAGGATTGAGAATCTTTCCTATTGGTGATGTTTACTATAAGGAGTATGACTATTTACAGTTCCAGGGTCATTGTGAAATCGAGCGTGTATCTTCGCCCCATGGATTATCGGGACTAAAATCCTAGGTGCGCAGTGTGTATAACTTAATTTCAATAGTAATACAAAATTATTATCCCCACGTGTAAGTATTGAACTCCACAGTAGCCAATACTATTGTCTCTGTCATTTATGTCTTCGACGTTCAATACACATTACCAAATACGAATGCTCTCTTAAATGCAGCATAACACTACACCATTTTTTTAAATAACTGTTCACCTTTCTTTTCATTAGTTATAGAATAACTCATTGTTCAGTAACCAAATATATACGCATGATTCGTCCAACGATTTTTTATGGTTCAGTAATAGATGGAGTTGTTTACAATGGAAGCATATATTTAAGGTCGCAAAAAATGGTACAAGCGTATATACATTTTATTCTGTTGTTGTGGCACTTAATATTGAATACAAAACCATATTTATTGTTAAAGTTGGCATACCGCCAGCTTTGTTTTAAGTGTTTTGAGCACATTTTCGCCTGTCCTTATGATACATTAACAACATTATACATCTTCAACTAAGAGATATATATGTTTCAAAGATATTAAAGCAATGTTAAAGTGATCATAGCCTTAAGTAATTGCAATCTACAATTCCCATGGTATTTAAAACAAAGATTGTAATGATTGTTGTTATTGAATGTTTCTAAGAGTATGGTTGTAGAAAACGCACATGAAATGGAACGTCTCCGAATCAAACACTTTGTATACTTATTGCACTCTGACAAAATAGAATGAATACGAAAAAAGCTCGCCTTGTCTGTGCATTTATATAACGGCGTTATTTAATTTTTTTATATTTTTTTTTCGGTGTTCCCATATTTCAAAAAGTGTATCATGTAATTGAGTATAAGTTGTTAATTTGTTTTTACGTGCAAATGTAGTTCTATGTTCTTAGAAATCGGAACAAGATAGCAGTAGTACGAATTATTCTATTAGACAGACACACGTTAAAGGTGAATCCAATTTAACCCATTAACTATGGGGCGAGGGGATATAGTTTCGCCATACGTATATATATATATATATTTAATCAAATATGTAAGGCAAAATTTTGAAATTTTAAAACTTAAAATTGAACACTGCAGCATATTTTCACTATCCAACTGATCACGTGTTTTAAGGCATCGATAAAGCCTTTTACTTGCCATAAATAGTGTGACAAGTATTTCTTCCAAAGCTCGTAGAGTCTGATTCAAGCGTTGATAAATCATAGCAAATTGTTTGCGAATGATCTTATTTGCATTGCTTCGTTTTTGTCTCGACAATTAACCCCCGTTGTCTCTCGTGCCAAGCCGTTTGACAACATCGTTTGTTATGTTATGCCATTGACTGTATCAAAGATTACGGCTCCGCGTAAGAAGTCTTCCACAGAACTGACCCATAATCGACTCTTTTCATGACCATCCAGTTGTCATGGTAGCTTCACTAGATTACGATATTCACGATACTAAATGTAATAAATTGTGTATAGGTCAATGTAAACGATTTATCAAGTCATAAATAATGAAATATAATTGTGGATATGAATTTTTGAAGATGTTTGAAAAATGCGAATAGAAGGCGACATAAAATGAAGAAAGCGCTTTGTTCGTTTTTAGTATGACATGTACAACCACTTTAGTGGAAGGCAATACATAACGGTAAACATAATAAGGTATTTAAGGTATTTCGCCTGATGTGTAAATACTTTTTTATATATGTTGCTCATTTCAAAAGTATTCTTTTTCAAAAACTGTATAACAACTCATAACACCCATACACATACAATTTTAAACATATAATCAAACTAATTATGCCTCATTTAAACAATATGGGTAGTTATATGGAAATATAAGGTAAACAAATGCATTTATCTTAAATATACTGCAAGAAGCGACTCTTTGTATTTACCAAACACACATTACACAGTAAAACATTAATTATTAAGGATTTGACAAAGACGTACGTGTCTCCATCAAACCATACGATAATCACATTTGTATGCAGCATATGCGACGACTGACAAAATATCTGTTCTGGGATGTATATTTTGTTTTATTGTAGTGAATTAGAAACCAATCAATAATGAACTATTCTTTTTAAACAAAAGGGTCAGTAATTCAGCCATGTAACCAACATAATACTCACAGTTAAATATGACATGACGTAACATATAATAACGCCTTATTCAAAAGTCGAAAAGTATAGTTTTGCTTAAAATATGAAACACCATATTCAAAATAGGAAATTAGCATAGCGAAAACTGGACAGTATTTTGGTATCTGCCTATGGTAAAGGTCACAGTTTTTTGGAAATGTAATCCATCTCTCTTGCCGCCAGTAATTAAATGTATAGGGATACATGTGCAGATTCGATGTTAAACGTTTACCATTATTTAAGTCCTTGCCGCAACCAGTACAGTTGTGTAATAGTGAGTTGTGCTGACTTTGCAGAATTTCCATATCAGTAAAAATAATTTCAAACAAGGCGAACATCATCTACATTATAACTAAGACAAACCCGATTAATGCAAACGCTCATTTTTTGAGAGTACATTTACGGTGAAATAGGTCCGTTATTCGAAGCATACACTTTGTCACATGCGAAGATGTGTATATTTGTTTAATTATAATAAATTTGGTGTGATCAAGTAATTATACGTGATTATATTTGATCGCAGTGGATAAGGGTCTCGCTAGCCTCTTGTCCTAACCGATATCCTTATCCCTCTTTGATAATAAGACATACTCCATACACTTCTAAAACCAACACAGTATTTAAATATTTATTTCGCTGTAAACGTGATTACTAAATTATTTCCGATCGCTCCGGTTATATGTGTATGACCTCTCTCGTTTATCATAACTGTGTTGAATATACCAATCTACTAAATAATGTATCCATCAACAACAGACGTTTTCATTTCGTGGGTTTATGGGAATAAATAAACGCGACCAAGAGAAAAGAGCAGTATGCAAGTATTTTACACAGGAGACTAAAATCCTATTTGCGCAATGTTCATTACTCAATTTCAATAGTATTAATACGTATTGTTCCCGCGTGCAAGAATTGAACTCCACAGAGGCTAATAATATTGTCTCGGTCCTTTACGATTTCCAATATACATAACTTAACACGAATGTTCTCTTAAATGCAGCCTTACACAACACTGTTTTTTAATAACTGTTCACCTTTCTTTTTATATGTTATACATATTAAAAGAGGCGAAAGTGATACCAAAAAGGAATGACTGCAACTCATTTTCAGTCATTAAGCTGTTCCTCCAAAAAGATTTCTGCAAAAGTTTATTTTGTCATTAATTCCGGAGTGATGCATTACATATATCTTTATGTTGCATAAAGCTTATAAGACACTTTTTCTTATATAGTAGACTACTGGTTTAAATTATATGTAAATATTCAGAGTATTATAATCATATTTAGTTATACCGATAGAATCTTAGAGTAAAAAATACTAAAATTTGTCATTCAAATCCGGCGATGTTGATATCTAAAAATGTACTTACATAATTATGTTATAAGTTTACCATATTTGCTGCTTTTTATAGTTCGAGCACTGAACATTTTTTGTTCTGGATCCCAATATGCGCATTCAGAAACGATAAATCGGTCAAAAGCAATAAATGTGAGGGATTATATTAACCCAACATTTCGTTTGAGCTAGTACAATCATTTAGCTGATGAAATGCAATATTTTAAGACAATTGGCATCCATCCTGTCTTAAGGGCCATATTGATGAGCTAACACCCATATATTGTGGTTCCCCTGGCAAGATTTGACACTTACATCGCTTGATTATCTCAAAAATGAATATCTGAAACGTTTCTGTAATTGGATGGGCATAAAAGTCAATTTAGGCATGTTTTGTGAATATCAGGAGACGAACTAGATCATGGTGCTTGTTATATCAAATAAGTATGACATATGAGTCTGATATGTGGATTACAAGTGTTTTGGATATACTCTCTAAACATCTATTAATTCCGAAACCTATATTAGGAGAGAACGTATTATTTTGATCAATTATTTTATAAAGAATACTTACTATACAAATATAATGATCAAAACTAAGATCAACGCCTTGAATGAACAGATTTGTCGGTTTAAACCAGTTGGAACCAAACCTTACCCTGAATTAAACAGCAACCACACTATTGGAAACTATCTACAGCTTATGTTAATCCAATGTACCTATTCAGAAGAAAAATGAAACATAAATGCAAAAACGTGAAGCGCGAATCGAATTTCACGCATGTTAGAGTCCTAGTGTCGAAGTATCGTACATCTATTAAAACGATTAGGCGATAGATATTTAAGTTATTAGTAAAGAAATATGGCCCATCTTTACAAGGTTTTACACTTTCAAGTAAGCAAGTATCTACATAAATGTGCCAAACAAACTAGATGTAAGAAAGATTGTAAATTTATATTTCAACCACATAACACACCATACGTTCACCTGCATCCACACAGCACAAAAAAATCACACTGCTGTAGTATTTTATATAACAAACAATGCAACTCCAGAAACTATATGGCAGAGAAATTCTTGTTCATATTCTATTCCTTTATAAAAACAAAAACACCATCTATACACATAAAATGATCAAAACTGCATCACCGCCTTGAAACGGTCAATTCAAAGCATCGGGGTTTAAATCAGTTTTAGAACTAGCCGAACCTCACACTCAACGTTGAATTAACCACAAACCAAAGGCGCGTTTTAAAAAAAATATATTCTAATTTAACCTTTTTGTCAACCATGTTCTTTGGCCGATTTTTAAAGTAATCTTTTAGGTAGATAACATTAATATCTTCGTAAATAAATTTCCTCAAGTTATTTGGTCGATTTAATTATAAAAAAGCATGAAATGCATTGCCTCTTAATATTGACCTTATTTTTAACACCTTAGACAAACAAGTCAATTTGTCCTTAAAACATGTTGTGTCAAATGTTTTAGAGGGCCCATGAACTTTGAAGAAAAAGCAAGGCGCTTTCAGTCTATATATCCGAAATAAGATTATTTAGCATCGTTTAATGGCTGTTTGAAAACGGAGTCTACTTTAAATAGATCTTTGGTAATAAACGTCACGACCTAACCGCAGTGAGTAGGTCAAAGCTCCTCGTAATGGACATTCATGTGGAGAGAAAATACAGAAATGTCTGAAATTAAGTTTTAAAAAAAAACATTGCGAAACACTATTGTTGCTGTGCCGTCAATCTGCACAATGATTTAACGACATCCTGGGACATTATGTGTTTTCGTGGGATGACCGAATGTAACGCAAGTTAAATTGTGTTATTGTCGTCCAAATTAAGCTTGTGCAATCAAAAAATGCTTATTTAGGATAACTGTCCGCTTAAAGGTCATCGTCCTCATTTACGAAACCTACGCCAAGGCGTATGAAGTTGCAGGTCTGCACAGAGTTGTACAAGAGGTTACGCCTTTATGTTATTAGGATATTAATTCTCTTTGGGTTGTCATTGAAAACTTGATTTTTTGTCACAAACATTCGTCGATGAAGCGTGTTACAAAAGTTGGTATAATTGTCATTCGCATACTATTAAATAAATTAAATTTTATACAGATACATTTTTTATTTTGAAACGATGTGCAACGAAACCACGTAACAAATGACCCAAATATTGATCAATAACAGCATCATATTTATTTTGACAAACATTAAAATTGGTTGATTTAATAGCAAATATAAGCAAAAATCAATATTCATATTTGGGAATTTTCATTTTGCTGATTTAACATTTTGCAACGTATATGCATACCGATGTTGAAACCGTATTTATTGAACAGATAAATGCCTTATTGAAATGTTTGGTGATTGTGTGTCGTTATTCGTCAAAAGTCTATGACAAGGACATTTTGTGAAAATATGAACAAGCTTATACTTTTTGGAAGGAAAATGGAGGAACCAGTGTCAAAAAAGTAATAAAAACTAATGGTTGGCTCATAATATATTACATTATAAACATTGCGTAGTGTTGTATTGTATCGTTTCCATCAAAGGGAGAGAAATATGCTAAGACATTTGAAAACGACTCCTACATAGTTATTTCAAATGCTTATTTTGTTTAAAGCCTTATCTATACAAAAAAAAAAGTTATGCGACATTGAAATGTTGATAGGTCCATCGATACACCATGTTTAATCTTATAAATATAGTGACTGAGTTGTTATGTGTTTTAACTAGACAATACTTTGTTTACCTCGATGCGTACTTATCTGAATACATACGAACTGAACATTTTCTTACAGGTTGATGTCCAAATTCACAATTCCTTAACAAACACAATATTGGGTTAAATAATAATGTTCGATTTAAAAATTTATTATCTTTGCATGCAACCATGAGAGTTGCACTAAAGCGTTCACCAGACTGTAGGGACGCGTCACACTGTTCAACCATTCAACAATAGTTATTTAACATACTATGATCATAGTTGTATATTCGTAGAGCCGTATATAAAATAGTAGACATGAGTTTTTTGCTCAATATGTAAGCATTTAAGCTTAAAACGTAATCTAAGGTTATTCATATATGATGCCCTTTGTCCATACCAAAATTTCCGAAGTAAAGAACGAAGAAAATCGTGTTTCCAAGGGTATAGATGAAAAACGTAAATGACACAAAATACAGTTAAACTTGGTGTCGATTGCGTTATAACTTGTGTCGTGTTAAGAAACATATCAATGATAACTGAAATACACAGAATCGAATTTGAATGATGATAAAACATATACTAATGAATATTTACTTTGAATATAATTGCGTGCAAAAACAAACACAGTTGTAATGCCAGACGTATAAATGTTGACAGAACAAATATAAAAAGTTCTTTATATTTAAAGTACTTCCTTTGCATGTCAATCCTTTATATTTCTTAAAACAATAGGACAGTTACTTAAACCGGAAGAAGTACATTTCATACAGCCAATTTTGACTCCGACGAACCACGATGGTGTATGAAATACATGACAATCTTTAAAATCAAACCATTTAAAATCAAAATGGCACACTCAATGTTTTATTTGTTTTTCCAGCGTTATTGTACCTTTCATAGGTTAGAAGAATGTAAAATGCTGTCCGAAAAGCGCCATACGAATTAAATAACAATCGATTTAAAAGCTGGGCAATTTAAAATGAAATGATGTATAAACATTCTGATTTTAATGTTGCGGCAATTGGTTTCTCGCTATAAAGGACCATGTACTACGTTATTTTTTATCTCCTTATTGTGCAACTGAAGTTTCATGTTTGATACATTTTGATGCACTTATTTATACTATCTTTGTCATGATTTCTCGAAAATCTATTTCCAGCGAATCCAGATTTGTTGAATTGATTCGATTTTATTTATTCAAATTTGACTTCTACAGTAAATTAAACATTCATTTTTGGAAGCAAGATATGTTAATTGATTGAGATACACCTCTGATGATTAAAAACTGGACTAAAACAAATGACCTTTTACTAAATATGCAATAAGACACGAACATGTTTTACTTAAAACGCGTGTTTTAAAGTTTGCACTTAATGTTGAACAGCAAGAAGTTTGAAATACATGCTCATACCACGTATTGATATTTTATGTATTAATATTAATTGTCTATATAAACAACTTGTCAATTGTGTTGTAATCTTTTCTAATTCGAAATAAAGTCATTAGTAATGAAGTTAAGTACACGATAACTTTTGGTCGCACGAATACATCTAATTGTGAATAGGTTCTTAGATACATACATGATTAACAATTTCCACGTGTTCAATACTTGGTGAGCCATTGTATGGATGGGTTTCCGTTAATGAAGACCAACTTGGTGTTCAACTAGCAGGAAAAGCAGCCAAGTTCAGCACACCACGGTGCTGTTCAAAAGCATTGGTATTAACATATCTATCATGTTGTTAACGTAATTTATTTAATTATTGCCGAATGTTTCGGTTATATTTTATGATTATTTTCCCGTAATCATATCCGCGTTCAATCTACACACCTACTGACGAACCTCTTGGCTATTTACTTCTATCATTATTATACGAACTTTACGTATATTTGCTACTCCATAGTTCTGGCACTTATGAGATACTGTTCTCGATCATAATACACACGTGTTAAAAGAACAAATCAGTCACAAAGCGATACATATGAAGGAATAATGTAGTTCCAACTTTCCACTCGTGCTTGGAAAATCATTTAGATGATGAAAAGCTTTATTGTGGAGAAGAAATGGCATCAGTATCGCCATTAAGGGACATATTAAAGTCCAAAAACCCATACATTTTGTTTTTTCTGGCGAGATTTGACACAAACATCATTGTAGTATCTCAGAAATAAATAACTGAAATGTTTATGTAGTTCAATGGACACAAAAGTCAATTAGTAATCTAGTGTGGATGGTATAACGCACAAGAGCAAATGTGTCCTTCTACTTTATGCTGGCCAATTTTTCCTCGTATTGCAAACATTTAGGTGCTTTGATTGGTGTCTCGAAGAAAACTGATACATGTATCACTTAAAAGTGCATGTATGATTAATGTTTGTTGTTAGTCGCATATTTCCTATAACGATCCAGGACCCAACATAGTGATAATTGTAGTCTTACCAAGGCTAGACGAAAACGTCACGACATGAATTTATTTAAAGTAAACAACTACTTCCTTAAGTACAGTTTAATGAATCTGTATTCATTATGTTGAATTTCGAATAACTATGGTATGACAATGATGCATATGTCTTAAAATAGTAAAGAGGCCTTTATCTCAAATATTTAACCAAGTGGACACAAATTAAATAAAACAGGAGAAATATATTTTTCTTTATCCCTCACACAAAAAAAACAATTCCGTTTGCGCTGACAAAACGTGTTTTTTTAGGCAACAAGCTAAGGGTTGAAAACAAAGCGACACGCAGTTCGCATACAACAACATTATACAAGATGTTCCATTCAAATAAGCATATACATTCCCATTAAGCTTGTCCTTAGACACTTAATGCACCGACATTATCTCATTGCCTCATTACAATTATACAGGATTATAAAGTCGTTATTTTAATTGATTATTATATGGTTTTATTTTCTGCAAAATAATGAGATATAACCGCTAATCATACAATTACATATAATTATATCTGGCTGACATAACGCTGTCTGATATATTTTTGTTATTTCGCGTCAACAGGAAGTTGATATATCCGTCAATGTTTGAAGGTAGGAAATCAACGATAAAGTCATCATTTTTGGTAAAATAAAATCAGATTCAACAACAATTCGATACTAAGATGTAATATATTTTAGACACAGAAAGCAACAAAAACAGCAAACAAAACATAGTTTACAAATATAAAGCATAATTGCTCATGACGTCATTATTAACACGTCAAACGTTAACATCACATTAATTAAATGCTCGCTAAAATGCAGCGTCGTAGCGATTATATATCATTATTTCTGTTAATTAAACTCGAGACGTAGAGGTATAATTAACAGAAAAGAAAACAGGTTACTGCTTTACCGATGTTTAAGCTATCCGGCTCTGCACGAATAAAACAACGGCGCGGCAAGCTTCGCCATATTTTAATTATAAGTCTCTTCTGATGAATTACACAACGACTTGACAGTTACCTTATATTCTCTACATATCATCGCATGGTTACTGGCCGTCCAGTATCGACCTCCTTAATAAGTTACTTATTAATGTATGGAACCTTTTGCTGGAACAATTACTTACTCATCCCTTCGATGCATGACAACGATCTTATAAGGGAATAACACGTTTACGAAAATAACAACATGAGCCGTATACATTAAACTATTTATAAATACAGCACATAGAAATTAAATTCTAATGCTAGTCGCCTCGTCGACTAACTAGAAATTTCCATAATTTACTGACCAATACCCATTATACTGAAGCGTATATGAACTGATCAATCAAATATTGTTTGGTCAAACTAATTGTTTTGCGTTATAATGTGTTACGAGGAGAACAAAATTACTGTGTTTTATATGAATGGTGTATGTTTCCCAGTCAATGTTGCAATTTATGCATTTGTAGTTTAACCTGCATTGTGATGCCATGAGGTCAATATATGGCTACACTGAACTCTTTGTGAATACATCAGGGCCAAATGTGAGGTTTCTGTTCCCTAAATTTAGTTTAACTCCTTATTTGCATGCTGGGAAATTTGTCGTCTGCTAAAATGTCGTCTGCTGAATTTCTAAAATTAGCATTTTCCTCGATTTGTTTTCAAAGAATACTATCAGAAGATCAAACAGTTGGATCCTGATGAGACGCCAAATAGTCCAAATAGTTGGATCAAATCATATACACCTCCTTATTAATTTGAATATTACTCAATCAATATACGCCCTATCATTATATAAATTTCAATCGTAATGTTGAAACAAAACTACACAATTCCTAGAATGAAACACGTTTATTGTGTTACACATACTTAAAAAACTGACATGCACTATTACTCATTTACAAGCTCAACTTAAAGGTATCATAATACCATGCTAAAATGATATCACTCACATGTGTGCACCTTTATTTCAATTTTCGCAGATAAAAATACTTTCTATTTGATACAATGTCATATGTTATATTGCAATTACTTTTTGCTGCGTACCATGGACGAGTCAGGCAATGTGCTGTTGCGTCCTTTGCAATATCCTTGCGTAATTATGTATGTTTACTGCGTAAACGCGAACCTGATTAAATATAAGGTAATACTAATTGTTGTATTACCAAGATATATAGGTTTGTTAAGCTACACGAAGCCAACATCCTTTTCATATATAGTCTAGTCATGTAATGAAGATCACAATTTTGTTATAAAACAGTGTCTTGGGTATTTAGGAACCTTTTCAATTTTCTCGAAAAAGAGAAATTGGTTTACTTTCAATTTCACAAAAATCATGAGGGCCCTGCATCAAAGAAACATTATCTTACAGTTCATGCACATACGAACTGAACTACTACTAGATAACTTGAAACAAAAACTTGAAAATACAATGACTCTTTTCGTAACAAAAGGTCATATAATATTTCCAGACTTGTTTGCAAGCTTGTGATATTTAGCTTTAACTTACTCAACTTTTATTACAGATGTGAGCAACATTTTGTAATCCATTGCTGCAAGTTAAATCCATTTCTTGAAAAGGTTGTAATCTAAACATTTATTTCCTATAGATTAAGCCATTTGTCTAGCGCTTTTAGGTAACGCAGATACTGTTTCCATAACGCAGGGATATTATGTTTCGGTGCATCCAACGAATCGACGTGCAAATATGTCGTTTCATTTGAGTAATGTTAACAACTATCATTGCCTACATACAGCTTTGGTAACTTAACCCATTTATGCCTAGCGTCTAGAAAAAAGGCCTTGGCAAACAGCGTAGACCCAGATGAGACGCCGCATGATGCGGCGTCTCATCATGGTCTACGCTGTTTGCTTAAAGGAATTTCTGTGATAATTATTCTTAAAAAAAATATACCAGACATTCCTAATTTTGGAAATAAATTGATCCAATTTAGAAGGATGGGAGAGTCCACTCGGCATAAATGGGTTAACGACGACACTACGTCACGTCGGAAAATGAAACTACCATCTAATCCCTTCAGGAAACACAATCAGTTTCTTTCTCTATTTGGCCCATTACTCATTGTGAAGACGTGTGAAGGTTCGTTTATAAATCGTAAAATTATTGAAGTACATCCACTGATGTTAGTGTTTAGTGGTACTAATTTGAGAGATAGGGGCTCAGTGTTCTATTAAAACAGTGTTCTATTAAAACAGGACTTGATTAAAGTTATATGCGGATATTTGTGTTTGTTAATACAGGTTGTGTTTGTTTACCTTTAATTTACATCTGAGAACATTTAAATGATGCCGTATAAAAAAAAAAAATATAAATTTTAAATAATGCCGGGTGTGTAACATGTCGTTTTAAAATGAAAGGAAGTGAACATGGTGTGTATGCGTCTTAAATACTATTTTTATACTTCAAAATGCGTTTTGTTTAATGCATCGCTCCTTTATTTACTACACCGCTCTTTTAATCATTACACTCCTATTTTATTTAGTTTTGCACTCCTCTTTTTTTTCTATCTCGTTCCCTCGACATAGTAAGTCGTTCCCAAGACATAGCTAACTCGTTCCCACGAGTTTGTAAATCGTTTCCTCGAGATAGAAAAAAGAGAAATGTCACCTCTATGCCACCGTATATAATAGACTTGCAAGCATTCTGGATATTATTCTATCCAGCATATCAGTTATCATGTGAAAACATTATCGTCTTGGCATTTGCGTTAAGTAGTTTAAGTCACAACAGATCTCGAAAACACCATTGTCCTAATTATTCTCTTTCCGATTTTCTAAAGCATCTTTTTGGATGAAAATTATCGTGGCACGGGAATGCCTCAAGCGATATGGTCAAAATTTTTAGAATCAGATTGTATGGAATCAGATTTCAAGAATATGTATTTTAAGCAAAATTGTATTAAATAATTTATATCAATGATATTAAATGGCTGTAATGATAACAGACAATACATTGATATATGCGTGTGCAATCGGAGTTGTTTTATCTACTTTTCTATTGTATCTCTAACAATTAACCAGAGTCTGACTGCAGAAACAAAAAAAGAGTTCAACAGTTCTACGAGAAGTTACGAAAATAGTGCAATATTGATACACTGCATAGTTTTTCATTTAGAAAAACGAACAATTGGATTCCGTTGCCTGGACTCTATAAACAAATTGTAACGCCACTAACGAGCAATTAAGAAAGATAATTAAACAATCGTACGCTCAAAACAAACTTATACCTGACTTAACATACTGGATACGTTTTTGTAAAAATATAAACGCCTTAACCTGATTTTTCTGGTTTCTGCCTTATACAACACCATGAGAAAGATCGAACTCATGACTAAATTTTAGCTAAAAACAAAAACCATTTGTGAGCAATATGTTCCTGCAATAAAGATCGTGCGAAAGATGAAAGGGACATGAATATAATTAATGAAATTAACTTTTGATTATAGTTAAATCGTTAAATAGAGTTTAAATATCTTAAAGCCTCTGACCTTGAAATGAAATATATGTTAATCAATACATATAGATGCAATTTGAAAGTGTGCAAAATTGTCATTACATCTATAGCCAAGTTAGCAAGTAATTTATTATTTTTCAGACAGTACCGCTTTTAAAACCGACAGTAGGATTTCTATACGTATACGTCCATTTCGACAAACGCGATTATTTTTAAGTTTTAAAGCGCAAAAAAGACGGATTTCTACCTTGTAACCAAAAATATATTCTAATTGGCATAGATAAAATAATTATGTTTCTTATTTATACTTGAATTTACTATGCCAAATAAGTTTTGTGGCTTTAAGACACGACATTACACATTCTAAGATAAATAACCATTATATAAAAAGTTTAATTAAATTTCTTTTGTTAGCCTTTACACGAGTATCGTACTCAATGGTTCACACATCACAAAAGGGATAAGTTAATACACATATTAACAGCAGAGTTTATAGCACGTTGTTTAACTACTACAGTTACAAAGTTTATTTAAAAAAATTGGGGAATGGGTAGACCACTGAGACTGGTCAATAAGACACAAACACAACAGCACTAGACATGAAGTGTGATTGTTTTATTTTAACTGTAACCAATAATGTAACCCAGCGTAAGGGTATAAATGAGCATTCATGACTTTTAAATGTCGGTATCTACTTAGTAGTTAAGCAGTCATACATGTAGAATGGTTTATTGATTAAACAACGCAGTGCATACACACTTGTTTGGTAAAAGGACGAGATAAACCCGTCGTTGCGTATTGATATGTGAAACTTTAAGCAGACGAAAGATCGTTCGGTGTCCATTTAATAAAATACGGCTTAACGAAATTTATAATTCACCGAGTATGGATGTTGCTGGGTGTGAACTGAAACTTGCATATGCATGTGCTCCATGTAAAGAAAAACAAATCAACGTGGCATCAAACTTCTTCTGTCAAGATTGTTTTAAATTCTTCTGCAGCAGGTGCCAATTAAAACATGACGATCTTTTCGAGCAACACATCGTTTTGAACGAATCCATGAAAGAGGAATGGGGACTACGTGGTATTTTACAGCGATGTGAAACACATAAATCCGAAGAAGTACTGGCATATTGCAGAAATCACAATCAGTTGTGCTGTCATAAATGTGTTATCAATACACACAGGTATGTGAAATAAGATACATATACATGCAAGAGAATTAAAATCGTCTGACCAAATTTTAATTAAACTTGAAACTTGTTTATTTGCTCTTAAACGCCGATTACTATGAAAATACATATTGAATGGCGTTTTACAATAAGCTGAAAATAAAACAAGTTAAACAACATATAAATAATAAACCAATGATGAACTTGGTAAAAAAGATAAAACCATATACAGTATTCCGATTAAAATATATAAGCGGGCAAAATCTCAGAAAAGTGCATAAAAATCACGGAAAAGGTAAGTTTTTAAATTCTTCTTAAAAGATTCGATTGTCTATGATCCTGAGGCAAGGAATTGCAAAGTGGCACTAACAATCGATATCAAAAGAACAAAGCAAAACATAGTGGTGAAACTGAGTGATTTGATTTGTTCGTCGTATAATAAAATTCAGACATTTATATTGAAGACATACTGTAATTGATTATATTATAAAGTCAACCGTCCATTTGTTTGATATGTTAGAATGGATGAATACATGTATTAGAAGACATTTTTTTTTAATTTCTATACTTCAGACAGTGCTTAGATGTCAGAGACATCGCGGAGATTGTAACTGACAATGATACAGAGGCCGAATTAAAAAAATATTGAAGCAGATTAAATCGCTTTTGAATGAGATTCATTTTACTCAGATATCACAAGCAAATGCTTTGAAAACAATAACTCAAAGCGGAGATGAAGCTGTTTAACAAATAAGTGCTTCCATGAAAACATTGAATGCACAACTAGATAATTTAGAAAAAATGACGAAGTTAACTACTGCCACAATTATCAGCGAAATCAAAGATGATCACAAAACGCAAACTAACCGGATATCGGAGATCGAGCGTCTATTGCAAAGATTGCAGAAGGAACTTACAAAAAGACAGATTTGTAGAACCTCTGCTTTTGCTCTCTTCAAAAAATGTCGTCAGATAATCGAAACAGCAAGTGTCAAAATGAATAAGAAGGAAGCTTCCAAGATAGTTGTATTTAAACGTATGTACAATGTGTTAAACTCCTACATGGATATTACGCAAATCGTTTTTATTTGTCGTCGTTTACCTGTATATGTTGGTTCATAAAGAGTAAGAGCCAGTAAAATATAGCAAAAGTTATAAGAACATGTATTCTTAAATATGTTAAGCCATTTTGTTTGTACAACATTTACATCTTTTAAGTACATAAGCCACTCGGTTTGTATATGATAGCTCTTTAAAATCGTATGAAAGAGCAGACTGATATTTAATTTAACGTCGTTGTAATTATGTGTACTCTTAACCCTTTGCATGCTGGGAAATGTGTCGTCTGCTAAAATGTTGTCTGCTGAATTTCTAAAATTAGCATTTTCTTTGATTTTTGTTCAATGAATACTATCAGAATAGCAAACAGTTTGGATCCTGATGAGACGCCACGTTCTGTGGCGTCTCATCTTGATCCAAACTGTTTGCAAAAACCTTTAAAATCCGGTTCCAGCACTGAAAGAGTTAAATATATTTGGTGATTCAATGTCTGCAACATTTCATTCAATGTAGATATTTTACGAGTAAAAAGATTAACCGCCCATAAGATTTTATACAGATGAAATGCTTGTGAACACAGAATGAGATGCAACATACGTGCGATTGTTAAACAATAATGATTTAAAATTGGCATTATAACAATGAGCACATAAGCAAGTATACATCATACGTTTTTACTGGGTGTAGCGTATGCCAATGAGGTGATAAAAAGCTTCCGAACCCTGTATATTTGATATCCAAAATCAAATAACAAGTTACCTTTGATGTAATTTCCACTTTGACAATAATCACTAGAATATGAGTCTATAACTTAAGTATTTCACATATGTATGTATTGGCAGTATATTTATAAAATCTGTGTTTTGTTTTTGTAGCCAACAAAGCAATAGAGAAATATCTTCGTGAAATGAAAGATCTTGGTGAATTAATGAAGTCGAATTTCAAAATCATCTTATCAGATCCACACGTGTTCGAAGTAGACATACCAGACAAGGACAAATGTATATTCACCGGAATAATTGAATTGCCAAGCGGAGAGTTGCTTCTGGTTGATCAGTGGCGAAGTAGACTAACACTCTTGGATAAGGCATACAAGCCAATTCAGCAGTTTATTATAGATAGACAACCTTGGGACATATGTCACATCGATGATGAAATTGTGGCTGTAGCAATGCAGGACATGAAACAAATGGTACACGTGCAGTCAGGAACTTTCACGTCTCGTAGCAAACTAAAAGTAAGGCATGAATGTATTGGAATAGACCACCATGGCGGATTTCTGTATGGGGCATCCAGGACGGCCTTGTACAAATACACAACCGAAGGAGAGCTAATTAAAACTGTCTATGAAAACAAATCTCAGACAGGTAAATTATGAAATTTTTCACAACGTTAAGATGGACAGACTCTCTTATTCTTGAGTTTGTGTTTCATTATTGGCGTATCATTATTTATATATTATTTTGTTTCAAGGTTCGGTGTGCAAAGTGAAAGTAAACGCAGATGGAACAAAGCTATATATCACAGGGTGGGGACAAAATAAGATCCTCATCTTAGACGCCGAGGATCATGAAGCATCATCAATTACCCATCCCAAGATTCTTGGTCCTAGCGGAATAGATTTGACTTCTCTTGGGCAGCTATTCATATGTGATTCTGTGTCGCATGCTATTATCTTGGTGGATGGTAATAAAACGACCACTCTTTTTCAGAAGACTTCCAGTTTGGTCAATCCACGTTCCATATGTTTCGACAAATGCTCACAGAGTCTTATCGTCGGTCAACGTGAAGGAAATAATATATATGTATTTAAAGTACTGTTTTTGTAATATTGCATATTGGTATTTTAACGTATTACAATACAAACAACACATACGATTACAGTACATACACATAATTACTACAACTAGATAACAGGATGTCCATACTTAGTTCGCAAGTTTTAACGTATTGGACTATAATTGCAACTGTTTGCAACATTTTGTAATCCGTTTCATGGAAACTTTGTGGTTTAAGCATTTGATTTCTCACCGATTAAGTCGTTTTGTCTATTGCTTTTATGTACCGCATTCCTTTTCCTTAGCGCACTGATATAATGTTCGGTGCATCCAACTATGTCGTTTCATATACGTAATGTTAACGACGGCCATTATGGAAATACTGATTGGGGAACTTAATGGCGACACTTCTACTGGAAGAATAAAACAACCTTCTATTCCCTACAGGAAACTAAATCAGTATATTATTCTCATTTTGGCACATAATCCGTTGTCGAGACGTTTGACATTTAGTTTCCTAATCGTATAATTGTTGAGGTACATCCACAGACGTGAGTTTTAATAAAACTATCTTGTTATATTTGCGTTTTGAGTGTTACTTTTTTTAGGGATAGGGCCTCAGTGTTCTTTAAAAACACGACTGTGTTAAAGTTATATATGTTTATTTGTGTTTGTGAACATAGGCCTTGTTTATTTACTTTAAAATATATGAAAAATTATATAATGTACGTATACACAAACAAAATTAATAATATGTTAAATAATGCCAGATGTATCACACGTCGTTTCGAAATGAAAAGAAGTGAACATCGCATATATTGATCTTGCAGACCATTTTTATAATTCAAAGTGCCTGTCAGAATTCCATATACTTGGATGTGGTGGTGTTTCAGTTTCAATATATGGTATCTAATGATGTCGCTCATTTCAGAAACCGTCTATTTCGAGAAGACTTTACGCACCCCGTACAAGTCAATGAATGTCTTACAGCACAGAGACGATGTTCATTTTTGTTTTTTATCGTTCTAATTAAACAGTCTATGTTGTACGCATTCTTGTTATGAGATACGTACATTTAATGCGCTTTCGTAGCAGTTAATATGCTTGTTTTTTTTATTTCGCTATATTATGTGCACAATAACATGTGCTCCAATTGAAATTAATATAAGTTGACCTTGTTGTTCAATGAGTTTGCAAAAATGTTAAAGTCCTTATTTTAATAAAGCCATATATCGTAGGCGACTATTTGTATTGCATGTGTTCAATTATAATGGCATTACTTTATTGTTTTTTAGATTGGAAACCCGGTGACATTGTGCAGTAATAAATAATGACACTTTCATGTATATTGCATGAATTATGTCCTATATATGGTTAACGCAATAATTATACACAACATATTCAACTTGTAAAAATTAAGTACCGGTACATCACTACCACCTCAGTATGTATTTATACAACGATTGTATCTACCACAAACTATATAAGTACTGAATACCTCACGAGAATCAAATTAAGTGGTTATAGTAAAGAACGATAATCATTTCCTTTTGATGAGAATAAATTGTTCCCGACGATATAACGATATTAACGTGTCGCGTGGATCAATATTCATAAGCAATAACATACACAGATACAATTAGTTGCAGTACTTGACTGAATGTGAAATCACAGTTTCTATAATAGAATAGAGAAATTCCAGAAATAAGATGCAAGTGCGTATGACATATATATTATTATTATTTGATAATGTAATAGAACACTGGGTTATTTTTTGTCATTTTATACATGGGAATAAACCTATTCGTATGTGTCTTTGTGAAACAGTGGAAATCCGCATTGTTTGGAACTAAGCAACCATTTAAAATGTGCGCAAAATAATAATTAAACATAGTACAATCTAACTGCATGGGTCCATTTTACGCCAACTATGAACTTTATGCAAATTACGTCTAAGTCTTTGTTGAATTTTTATTTAAATGTTTTCATATCTTTTATGATTGGGAATTTGTTTTCTTACGACTGATTTGTTTCGCTGCACATACGAATATGGACTATTAGGCATTATACAATTATACAATTTAAATTAAAATGAGTGTTATCGTTTCTATGAAGGGGACTCAAGAGAAAAACGCCATAACAAGTGTATCCAACGCCTCCAAAGTAATACGATTTACAAGAAGATATTTGATACAAAGTTTAGAAAACATGGGAATGCAATGCAAACACCGTGTTTGTTTTTTTAATTCAAATATTTCCAATATAATTGCCTTTGAAGATTTTGTGAGAAAATATATTCTATCACCTCTTTACATTCGAATATCAAATTTGTATTGGTGATGAATGGCAGAAGAATGACTTTCAAATTTTAGAAATTATTCTATCCATCTAAACCTCTGAAAATATGTTCGATGTGAACGCATTCAATAATTAAGTTCGTGTTTCAGGGACTGCATTCCCAGGCTAAAATTTAATGATCGATTTTTAGGGAAGTCTGCATTGGTATTATCAAATTGTCAAATATGTCAGTAATAATTTCGTTTATTTACAGTGCATCAGATAATGCTTAGTTTCCCTGGATTCATAATGCAATGTACTGATTTAATTTCTGTTACGAAATCCTTGTTAATGGAAACACAATTTCAAACGTCTCGTTACATTATACGGAATTAAAACATCGAAACTCTTACTATAGCACTCATGTAACCTGACATTTAGCAACCAAAGATATCTTTCTATAACGTACGCAATAAGTGCACAATAAGGTAAAAGACGCTTACGCAATATGTTAAATGTTATTATACCACTGACCGACAACACAAATTAACCCCGCCCATTTAATGTGATATAAGGTCTTTGACCGATAACAAGATTTAAGCCCCGTTAACATTTGAGGTTATCGTGCTTGTCTGCAATGTTTAATGAAGCTTTAGTCACCTGCACTTTTTGGAACTGTTTTAGCTCCCTTAAGCTTACTAAGAATGTTTATCGTGACAAAATATAGACCAAGGTGTGAATCAAATCATATATAAACCTTGTTACCACTCTAAAGGCAACCTTAATTACGCAATCTTGTTGAAACATGGTCGGAACGATTATTTGGACAATATCTAGGTTGAGTTCGAATCTGGGTCACGTACGTCCAAAAACAAGTTCACTAGTTCATAACTAGGAAAAAAATAACAAGATCGTTCTTGCCTAAGTACACGGGCCTCCGTGTGTGTCAAAGTATAAGGTAAATCCATTCAGTATCAAGTAAGATACGGCAAATATTAGTTTTTGAGCAATTGATTACTAAAGGTCAATGTCAATCAGGGTTCAAGGTAAAAAAGGTCAACAGAAAGGTCTTGCCCAAAGGGGTGTTCTGTCCAAGAATTAAGATAATACACCCAATGTGGTACTCGAACCAACGACCCCGAGTTTAACAGTCTCGTGTTCTACCGACTGCACTAGCCGGGTGGACACATTCGTCTCCGCAATATGTATTATTAAAAAATCAAACAATTTCCGATAACTTTTACATCTTCTGATTGGTCAATTTTTGCAACGGAAATTACCGATGTACTTCGTCACAGTGTTTTATGTGGCGTATTTATACGGGAGGCGGTAAACTACAACGGGCGAGGCATGGTATGGTATTGCGCAAGGGGGGGTTAGAGGGTTATGGTTAGGGTTAGGGTTAGTGTTAGGGGTCGGGTTAGGGTTTGGGTTAGCCTAAACCCAACCCTAACCCTAACCCGACCCCTAACCCTAACCCTTACCCTAACCCTTTTTTTGGGTTATCACCCCTATACCATGCCTCGCCCGTTGTAGTTTTCCGCCTCCCTTNCCGACTGCACTTGCCGGGCGGACAGATTCGTCTCCTCAATATGTATTATTAAAAAATCAAACAATTTCCGATAGCTTTTACATCTTCTGATTGGTCAATTTTTGCAACGGAAAATACCGATGTACTTCGTCACAGTGTTTTATGTGGCGTATTTATACTAATACCATGCGATCGGAGTTTTTATTTGTATTTCAGGTATAGTTAACATCTGAGTTAAATCACAAAAGCTTTTATTTTCGATCGTGTTTGATGCACTCATCAAATTGGATAAATGAACTTAAACATATCAGGAAATAAAGTGCCATAGCAATTAGGAATGTTCCCTCGTTCTGTGCATTCTGTGATTAATGCATGTGCGTAAAGTATGGTCCCATATCAGCCTGTGAAGTCCGCACAGGCTTATCAGGGACGACACTTTCCGCTTTAATGATTTTGTTTTGTTTAAATAAAGTATCTTCTTAACGAGAATCCAGTTTAGGCGGAAAACGTCGTCCCTGATTAGCCTGTGTGGATAATTAGCGACTTAGTAATAATATAATTAAGAACACAATAGTTTTTTTTTAATAGCTATATTGAACTGGAAAAAGAAATTAGACATGCTTAAACATTTAACAGGGAAAACAGCATGAACATTTTTTAAGATGCCCATTAAATTTAATTAAGTGTTAAAAAAGGCTTTGCTAGTCTTGCATATTACAGCTTAATAGCTGTTTGAAGACTTTACCAACCGGAAAAGAACTAATAATATAATAAAAATTACATCAAGGTAATATAACTTGCTGTTAAAGCATGCGGGACAATGCAGAACGTTTGTCATAAACCCTCTTCACAACTCTTTGTCGGACACAAGCAATCACAATATTGAATCTTTAAATGTTGTTTTTATCATAACTGACACTTAGTCTTCATAACACATGTTGTTTTTTTTATATTAGATGCAATTCACTTGCCATAAAATGACTAAGACAAATCAATCATTTCTGTAGCGTAGGTCAAAAATGATGATTTTTGCAATTTTTTACCAACTGTACGTTGTAACTATCGTTTTCATGACGCCATGTTTTTTGTTTTTTGAAGAAGTGCATTTCCATCATGCTTAGAGTGGTTTACGCAGGCCAATAGCAATAATTCAATAAATACCTCATAGATGTGCCTTTAGGATTATTACACATGTTTAAACATTGTATATTGGTTTCCAAAATGTTTGCATTTGTGCAAACAAGAAAACTACCTGACAAGACTTAAAAATAGATTGTTAATATCATTTCGATAACAAATAATATAAAAATATGGATAAATATGATACTTATGAAGCTTATGTAATTGTCGCTTCGTTTATTTGAAAACCCATATTAAAGTTACATACCGTTCAGAAAAGCTGGCTAAACAAAGATTACGATATTATATCTCAAAAGTACTACGGTTTAATCACCGCGAAGGCGTTCCGTGAAAATGTTCCTAAAGTTTAAACATGATGCGAGCAGGTAATTTTGCATGTTCAACTTTTATCAGATTTACGTAAACAGTGTTTGAGTGAAGTATGCGTTCGTTTATTCGATGTATCAATCGATGTCTTTGTGTATCTTTAGATTGGTGCAAACATCCAATTTAATGACTTCCAACGGAGTGGTCAAGTGGTTTTATACAAATTATCTATAAAGGATTACGTAAACAGCGCTTGAGTAATTTTGCCCTGGTTTATCGACATGCGAAACGAATTGTTCATCTTCGTGTGTGCTCTTGATATACAAATCAGATATATTCCGAATTGAGCGTTCAAGTGGTATTGAACAATTTACTTAGTCTTGAGATTTTTAACAAGAACGTACTGGTTTGGTATTTAAGATAAACATAATGTACCTGTCCGCTTGTAACGTTCTGGATTAAAACCATTTGCCACAGCAATTTTAAGATAATTACTTTGTCTGCTGATTAAACAATCAGTAAACTTTGGATCGCTTGTGTTTAAACAGGATAACCATACCGGTGAAACCCCAAATATTCAAGTTTTAAGTTTGTATTTGGAACATCGGCACTCTTTTTTAATTAAAGAGTGTACATCGCATTTTCCTGTATTGGTACAATGTCAACGATCATGCATAAAACGTCATGTCCGTTTGGTACAGCAAAAACTGTCAAATCTTTTTTAAAGTTTTAAAATAGCTCATGAAATCACTAGCGAGTCGCTACGTTAACGTTTTGTTTGAAAATACATTTTGTTAACAAAGAACGTATTTTTAGGAGAAAAAAAATGTAACGTTGTTATTAATTGCATCGCATTAATCAGGGAGAAGAACATCCATTAAGGATTGTTCGTGTATTCCAACAACAAATACCCACTCTTTCAGTCATAACAGGTTTGCTATTGCACTCCTTGTTTGTTAAAGAATGTGATAATGAACATTGTGGAGTATGTTTAATGAAAAAGACGATAGAAGTTTATGTTCTTCTTACATAATGGTTTCCGTGAATCTTCATATTTCTGTCCAGAAAATATGTCCATTTGTAATTCATAGAATTTTGAATTTTATCGCGGTTCACTTAAAAATGCTATTTTCATAATGACCAGATATCTAAACAATGTTAATATAGGATACTTTTGGGTTAAATAGTCATTTTATCAGACTGTGAAATAGTCCCTTTACCGGAATGCGTTGAATGAATTTCAGTTAATTATTTGACTAATTGGTCAGTTTGCATGCAGACCTAGCTTGGGAATGCACAATAAAGTAATGAAAAATTAATTGTAAACATTGAAAATATGTTATTTGTTTTCCTTTTGTCTTGTGGAAAATAATATTAATTTGTTTAAACAAAAGAATTTCATCGTTCTCACAATTCATTGTTCGTAAATTTACGATGTATTGAAAGTATTGAAACATGTCCGATTTTTTATTTTATATTGAAGTTTGTGAATTTGATGGATATATTTAAATGAATTTTCAATTGTTAGTATTTTTTCAGAGTATGTTGGTAATGTTAGAAACCACGAATTTACAAAGGATTTCTCTAGTTTGTTAAGGCTCGTACATTTACGTAGAATTTAACAAATTTATATTTGTTTATTTTATATTAACTGTTGTGGTTTCTTAAAATAATTTGAGAGCATTTGCAAATGTTCGTTAAGATACGAAGTATTTTGGCATTTACCTTGTACAAAAAACGTGTTTAAGTTCAGTAGAAAGTTGAACATAAAATACGATTTTTCATAATCGGAAACTCCCCCTGTAAATTCGTGTTGCAATTTGTTCCAGTTTCGATTTCAAAATTTTGCCTCTTTGTGTTAGTTAGTACACCGAATGAGCAACATCGTACTCGGTATTATCTTCAACACAACGGAAGCGTGAATACCGCCACGTGCTGTGAATGTAAGTAAGAGTATATTTAAATATACATGTTGTATATATTATTGAGTATGTTCACTTGATTAACTTTCACATATGTTCATTACAATAATTTAACGGCGGATTTTATTTTTTAGATTTGGATATCGATCAGAAGTCATCTCAAACATCGTACGTATTATAAACCTGATGTGTAATGAGTTGATATTAAAGACAATATTTCAATAATTGTCGAAATGACACGTACTGGTATTCAAAAGTTAGAAGACGTTTGATAACACTTTATTCATAGACATTTAAAATGTCAATACCTGTAAATTTTCTTCATTTATGTATTCGTTTTTTAGCTCTACTGGCCGAAGGCCGGAGAGCTTATTACATGGCGTGGTTTCCGTCGTCTGTCCGTGCGTTCATGCGTTAGACTTTTTCTTGTTTACGCGATAAACTCCACAGTTTTCATCCGATTCTTTTCAAACTTGTTCAGTGTTTTAATATTAATGAGGACTCGAACGTAATTGAAAATGGGTGTCATCCGTCCGTCCGTGCGTGCGTCCGTGCGTGCATTAGACTTTCTCTTGTTTACGCGATAAACTCCACAGTTTTCATCCGATTCTTTTCAAACTTGTTCAGTGTCTTTATATTAATGAGGACTCGAACCCTATTGAAAATGGGTTTCGTCCGTCCGTCCGTGCGTGCGTCCGTGCGTGCATAGACTTTTTCTTGTTTACGCGATAAACTCCACAATTTTCATCCGAATCTTTTCAAACTTTTTCAGTGTCTTTAAATTAATGAGGACTCGAACTTTATTGAAAATGGGTGTCGTCCGTCCGTCCGTGCGTGCGTCCGTGCGTGCTTTAGACTTTTTCTTGTTTACGCGATAAACTCCACATACCGGGTTTGAATTTTGAAACGGGCGTTCAAAATCTAGGTCACAAGGTCACATCTTAGAAAAATCTTGTTAATATTCTTGAAGCCCAATTTATAACTCTATTTCGTTGAAACTTGTACATAATGTTTATATTGATTCTATCTCGATTCTGGGTCAAAAGTAAGATAACCTTGTTAAGTCTTAGAAAACCTACATTACCCCTCTAGAAAAACATATATTGACTCAATCTTGACCAAAAAAAATCATATTGTTTTTTTAACAGTATCAAAGCCATGTTCGAATATTGGTGAAGTGGAGTCATCTGGTTAAGTTTTCCTATTTTGGTGTTATTATCCCCCGCCAGAGGCGGAGGGATATTGTTTAGGCGTTGTCCGTCCGTCCGTCCGTCCGGCCATCCGGCTGTCCGTCCGTCCGTCCGTCCGTCCGGCACTTTTGTGTCCGGCGCCATATCTTGGAAGTGCTTTGGTGGATTTCATTAAAAATGGCATTGTACACCATCTGTTAATAACTGAGTTATGGCCCTTTGTATCTTGAAAAAATGCTTTTTACTATAGGCACTTTTGTGTCCGGAGCCATTTCTTGGAAGTGCTTTAGCGGATTTCATTGAAACTTGGTATGAGTGTATATATATGGATGAGACGATGATGCACGCCAAATGGCATTGTACACCATCTGTTAATAACGGAGTTATGGCCCTTTGTATCTTGAAAAAATGCTTTTTACTCTAGGCACTTTTGTGTCCGGAGCCATATCTTGGAAGTGCTTTGGCGGATTTCATTGAAACTTGGTATGAGTGTATATATGGATAAGACGATGATGCACGCCAAATGGCATTGTACACCATCTGTTAATAACGGAGTTATGGCCCTTTGTATCTTGAAAAAATGCTTTTTACTATAGGCACTTTTGTGTCCGGAGCCATATCTTGGAAGTGCTTTGGCGGATTTCATTGAAACTTGGTATGAGTATATATATGGATAAGACGATGA
>VMBQ01000650.1:0-24587 GCA_007657795.1 Dreissena rostriformis
CCGGAGGCCTATATCACAAATAAACAAACTTGAAACTTGATTTAAACAAATAGTGATAAGAAACGCTCCTTGCTTTAAACGAATAATCTTACAAATTTCTTTCCTAGGTTCTCCACAGAGCAGGTGAGAGTGGCAGTGGATCTCGCCTGGTTGGTGACGTTGTTGGGGTGTGGTATGAAGTACGTAGGACCTTCGTAATCGGCTACATAGTCCACCGCAGCGGTCAACACAACAACTGCAATCACACGGTTTAACCACTTCTAAATCATATCATATAAAATAGTGTTTTGTTAAAGACTGTTGTGTTGTGTTTGCTCAGCAAATTTAGCGTTAACTCTATCTTAGCAAAAAGTTTAAAAAAAACGGGCTGGTTCTTATTGTAATTGTTAATAGCGATAAGACCTATACAGTACTATTAATTTCAATGTTTCTTTGTAATGTGCACAGCTATAAATTTATTTAAATGTTTCTTTTATTACTTTCGAACTGCATAAATATAATTTTATTAGCCTGGTATCGCATGTGAAGAAATGGTATTTTGTTACATTAATTACAAGAATTAGTTATGAGCCAATGATTTAACAATAGTCATACGATGGTGCTTACATTCAAAGAGTAAAAATGTGTTTTAATTTAAAAGCTCTTGCATCTTTTTTATCAAACGGAACTAATCATACCACTAAGAAAACGTTATGGAAATTACTTCTGTTGTAAATATTTCAATATGTAAACTAATTGTTTATGGAAAGTATGACGTATGCTATACTCATTTGATTGCACTGCAAACGACTATTTATGTGAATGATTATTGATCATTCTTTATGATAGTATTTTTGATCCAAACTATCCTACTGATTCAATCGTCTTTCCAGATTAATAACAGAGTGGGGCCATCCGCAATCCATACATCTCACTTGCTATTGTTTTCATGTAAAACGAAGGGCGGTTTATTAAAAAAAATTATCTGTATCATTATATTTTATTGTAAAATAAATATCTTAATTGCTGAAAGTGTCCTTATTATTACAACAAATGATCTGTTATTGAGCAGTATTTGATAGTTTGGTATTTTTCTATGCGGATGAATGCATAAACAGTTTAAACACTATTTCGGATAAGGATGTTATTTTACATTTTTGCTGTAAAATGAAAAGTTCTTCACACTTTCACACAGCGTTTAGTTTTTAAGTAATTGTCAAATTTGTGTACGCAGTAGAATGTTTTACTGCCAATATGTTCCTTACAATATTCCCGCAGACAAACTGTGAAGTCCTTTGGTTAGCAAGTTAGCATTTCTTTGCCAACGTATATTTAGTGTTGTGATCTACATGAAACATCACAGTCTTCGTTTCAACATGTTTAGTGACATTTCTCGCTACAAAATTCCGAATTCCTCTAGCTGGCATCTTGGATTGAAGGTGTTTACTCGAAATAGCCATTCAAGTGTTGTTCAATTCACATGAACCGTTAAAAATTAAAACTAGTGAACGACAGAACATTTGCGTGTTTCTGGTTTAAACTGGCAGATAACCATGATACTTTATACAATAGAGTAACAATATGTATGTAACATGTTCGTGAGGTAACATTTTCTTCGAAACATTTCTAAACGGCTAACTTATGACCATTTTGGCAATGACTCACTACTTACATGTGTGTGATTTGTGGTGTTCTCGTATAGATGTATGTTAGATGACACTTGAAATGATTTATCTACTTAATGAAGAATACTACTAGCAAATTAGATAAAATAAATTAGAGTTGACCCAAGACAATGCGCTCGAATATTATTCCGATTTGATAGTATCATGTAAATTTGCTGTAACTAATCTAATTTATTTAATGACTACAATAAACAAATTGTAGTTGAATATCATGTAGTAGACACATATCATAGAAACATGCAAAGCTGATTTCTTGTCAAGTTAAAACAAGAAATCTTACCATGCCAAGAAACAAGACTTTTAACCATGTTCCTATAAATTTAGTTCATTTTAATTAAGTTTGAAACATTATCTTCATGTCACATGTTACCTCCATTCAAAACCTCCATCCAAACTCAATTTATTGTCGGAAAATCTTTCACTATTTTCACTATTTTGGGAAACAATGACCTTGACCGAACTGGTTCAAAATGCAATCCCACTTCAGGTCTGCATGTAAGCTAATTTCAAACAAAATCTACATACAAAATATTTGTTTTTCTTTTTTACGTTTATTACGTTTATTTACTTTCATACATTACAACTTGTATTGTGAGTTTACATGTTAATTTGTTAGTATATATTAGAGTTTGTTTAAAAATAAAACTTGCTTGCTATAATAGAGGAAAACAATAGGTAAATATAATCCATGCGTCGGATTATATAGACACAATCATACAGTTCACAAACACACACAGACACATACGCAAATGCCATGTTATGATACAAACAAAAAGAAAAAGTTTGGACTTCTCCAAATTATAAACTTAAATCAAACGTTTGGACTTCAGACAATTATAAACGCTAATCAAATGACCATGGTATTAAATATTTTAAGCAAACAACATAATTTACAATAAGATTATTCTATTGATCTACAAAACGTTTTACAATTGTCCAGTTTAGTAGTTCATTTTCTGGGTATTGTGTATTAGCTTGAATTTCCCATGCTAAGCCAAGATTATTATTCATCCCCTTATTGAAGGTAATAGACCCTTTCTCTTGCATACACATATATACTTTTTAATGTCTACGATAAGAATATCAATAGCATTTATGTTAAATCTTGTTCACCCAACTAAACTTGTTTGACAGGAACTCTCAGTACATTTTCGCACATTATATGATCATAAAAATTCTACAACATAATTTACGATTCTCTTTGTGAAAATGCAGTCCCAGAAAATATGTAATAGGGTTTCTACATTTTCATTACAGAAACAACATAAATTGTCATGAACCATGTTTATGTTAAATAACAATGATTAGGTTCCTAAGGTTGTGTGAACAATTCTTGTCTGGAACCAATGAGTATATGTGTCTCTTGATAAAATAAAAACAAGTACATGCACTTTTGTCCATTTAACGTTATTAAAACTTGTATTACAAGTGAGCATATCTGTATTATAGCTAAAACATGTATAAACAAGTTTGTTTTGATTATACCCATACTATGTTATTCAAGTAAAATTATATATATGCACATTGAACATTTGGCTTTTTATAATAAACGGCAGTCCTGATAATCTGATAAATGCCTTCACAGTTCTGATTAAACCTTCCTAAAATAGGAAGTTAATTTCAACACCAAATAAAGTTATTTAGCGGAAACACTTTCCGATGTTAAGTACCAGTTGCCTTCACCCAACTGGCCCTTAATGAAATATGTCAGCCTGTAACCTACATACACAAAAACTCTCCGCACAATATCCCCTTTATAACTGAAGTTATTGAGCGCAAACGTTGCATCTATTGCTAGAAAAAGTGACCTTGACCATGACTCAACTTGTCCCATATGCAGCACTATGCTAGGAATGTACATCAGATAAAGGCAGTATTTTTTTGCAAGCGGACGCTTACGTGTTTTCCTATTTATTTTGAAATTTTGAGTTGTAGGCATAGGTCGGTGAAACGCTGGCTCCCGTCAAGTTTATGCATTGAACATGACCGTCAGAGTAATGTACTGATTGACATACTTCTACGTACAAGTCAGTGTTTCATGTGGGAATGTTTATTGCCTCAGTAATTATAGTTATAGCTCTCATTTGAATATGTGTGATGATTTAACATGCAGCCGAGAATGATTTATCGACGCTTGTAAGCCAAACAATGTGTGTTTTTGGTGTTGATAGTATATTTTTTTACGATTACAAACTTTCAACGCTCTTGAAATAGTTGGATTATTGGTGAGCTATCTGTGATCTATTGCATTCTTTACACTGCTGGCCTAAAGCGTCATATTATCATAAAATATTATTCATATTGATGTGTTTGGAATAAACAGAAACGAAGACGTCAAAAGAGTAGATCCTTTTTTTTAATAATTAACACATGTGTGTGTGTGTGTGTGTGTATGAATAATAGATTAACAATAGCGACGCAAAAGGCATGTACGAAATCGTAACGTTATTAATTTACATTATATATAATTTAACCAAAATATTATCTTTTAAATATCTACACTTATTTTTTGTATGTCGATGTATACAACTAAAATCTAAAGTTGTACTACAATGATGAGTTCGAATGCGTAAACCCTTGTATAAGTGTGTACCTTTTCCTTATAAGGAAGTATCGCACATATAAACGATTTAAAAATGTCATAACTATATACTCGCGTAAATATCATTATTTTGAATAAGATTCATTGCTAAAGTTGCGATTGGAATTAGTTGTCAGTGTATATAATTACTTTTAATTATTTTAAGAAATCCTAAACACTTAAAATATTCCGTTTATGAATACAAAAAGAAAGTTTACAATATTGTAAAATTATTCAAATCCTGTTAAATTGTTACAAAGTATAACTGTCTATAACATCTCTATTTAATTCGTTCTCAGACAAGACGCATGTGGGCCTGCCTATATCTTTTCCGTCGCCTATATTTACATTCATCAAAACATTTCAATAATTATAGTTAGCGCAAATTCGCAACACTGTCTCAGCATGGGATATCGATAAATTATAATGTGCACATATAATGTCTTTAGGATTATTAAATCGCTTTGTAGAATGAACAAGCTTTACTAGAGCTTAGCTCGAACAAAACATTTGAGTCTTAAGTATTATGAACTTCAAGACAAAATGCATTAATCATTACATCAGTACCGAGTTAAACTACATTAAATAGTGAACATTTCATATAATACATTTGTGCAAAGACAAATTTTATTTGACAAACTCGCAAACACACAAGTGGACTAGTGTTCTATAGCTATGCTCACATGTGTTTAAATCTGTTTATATAATAAACAAAATATTTCGTCTTAACGTATGATATAAGAAATCGAATGTGACAGCAGACATAAATATAATGTGTCAATTATATATTAATAAACGTTTGATAAAACTACTATAAGCATGTGTATAACTTCACATTTAACTATGGATTAATGTTTGTCTGATAGAAAGTACATTGAAAAATAAGATAAATAAACCAGAAAACCTGAATAACCAAAGCCAGTTACCGAAATTTGAAATAAGCTACGCGGCAATTATAACGGCTGGTGTCCTGGTCGAATCAATCCGACGTAATGTATTCATTAAGAGCATAATGATGTATCCGTCAAATAATGACGATCTGTGAACCATTCGTGTTATCACGAATGCACCACGCACCCCGGTCTGGCATTGTGTAGTATGTGTAATACCTTACCATCGAGTGTAGTTTGGTACTTTATTTAAACACAATACGCCTTTCATATCGTATTTAATTTACACCATTATCACAAGAATTTATTTTTCAATTTATGATTGCAATTAATGCAATAAATCCAAAGAGGGAATCACATTATTTCATTTTGGCTGTGGATTAAACACAGTTTTATCAATTGTGAATATTTTGTTTCCATTAGCATTCCAGCAACAGTTGTCCAAGAGCTGCAAAACGCATCTTTTTTCCCAGCCCAATTGGTTACCTGAAGAGCCTGTCAGACAATTAATTATCAGTTTAACGAGTCTTTCAACGATTGTTAACGACAGCTGCTGATTTCTTGCACAGAAACAACTTCATTGGGTCTGGAATGATCATAGAGTATTCACTGTTACGTTTGCCATTGCTTACAGACAGAGCGCTTTTTCCGGTATTGGATATTGGTAAGAGGAATCAGCGGAAACGGCTTGTGCGTTACAGACAACCGTAATCTGTGGACAGTGAAAACAAATACATTTACGGAATATTAAAAAACCATATAAAACACATAATTTATTTCTTGTTTAAAGCTCTAAAGAATACAGTTTTTCCGTGTCGAACACATCAGTACACAAGTATCTGCAGAAATGTTTTGATTGTTTACAGATATTACTTGGGTGGCCTTTATCGGGAGCTCACGTTGTTACATGCAGTATGTTCATAAAAAAGTATTGTTGAAAACGGCATACAACAACAATCAGCCAAACATTTTACTCCAATTACCAGTGAGATCGACGATTGAAAGTGATCTCCATTGATGTATTTGTAAACAGGAGGTGAACGAATCACGAATGAAAATCCAGGTGATTTGCAAATGTGTGTTGGAAAACTTTACGTTACGTTAATTATCAGTAACATGAAAACGCTCTGTCATTAAGTGGGTACATTTTATAAATTATTAGTTAATGGAATAGTCGAATCAATGTACTCCTCAAGCAAAAAAAACTGACAGTTGTCAAGTTTAATTGCTTTCGATCTGATTTTTTTCTAGTCTGAATAAAGTGTGTGTGTGTTTTCGTGAATCAATGTACAGAAAAGCAATTTGTTAGATACATTTTACTGTAATGAAAACAGTAGTGTCGCCTTGTTTATTATCTGAATACAACATTATACTAATATGCATTTCTTGCAGATGCAAAACAACACCAACATTTATCGATTATAACTGCATTAAGAAACGGTCAATTGTTATTGATTATAATTAGTTTAAAACTTTTTATTTTAGCTTGACTGCACCGAAAGCCTAAGGCTTATATAAAACGCTCTCAAGTCCGTGCCCTGGGCCTAGAACCAGAATTTGATGTTAGGCGGACAACATATCCACTACGCCACGGCGACCCTAGTTGATTATAATTGAGGTTGAAATTAGTTTTTCGACTCATTTTATATAAAATATCTTCGTAACTGTTTCAAACCTTCTCATGAATTAAACTGTACAAACGTCCGATTCATTGATATCATCAGTTGACTCATACTATTTAAGACGGAAAGAGGATTGGTCTGTGTTAAGTGTGTGATTTAATGCTTTAAGTCGTTCTAATTCTTCGAGAATTTAACATGAACATTCTAGGTGTCAATTATTATATTAAGATGTGTAGTGAAGATTTACTTTATTTTTATTTTTTTTTAATTAAATTGAATTAAAGTAAATACATAAAGACGCGGGAAAAGTTAGGTATCATGTTCATGTTCAAAACAAATAGTTTCTAAAAGTGTGTGTTATAAGAAATGCCAAAGTCCCGACATATAATTGCTAAATACAAACAATTATGATCCAGATATTGGAAACTTAACACTTTCTAGCATGTTTTTGTATAATTGCTAAACAAACAATAGTTTGGACGGAAAACAAGCTTCCACAATATTAGATCTTATAGTTTGTTGCTCATTCAAAACAAATTTCGAAATGTGTTTTACTATTTTGAGAAGATAAACAATTGTGTAATTGCGTATAATTACGCATATAAGGTGTGCAAGTAAGTTTGTTAATTCATATACTTGATTATTAAATAAAGTATATTTCAGAGTAAATGAATCAAATAAATGCAACCTCATATTCATAACACGGTTGTAATACTTACATTATGCATCTTATTTAACATGTATCCTTGCATAATAAAACACTTGTTGTTTACGTGCAGAACTTGCGTTACGGATACATCTCTGCTTCTGTCAGTTTGTAAATGAGGTTTCTTAACATTCCTGAAGCAATACCTACACATAAATGATGTCGTTTCTAAAGTTATTCTCCATTTATTCACTTATCGGTCACAAACAAAGCAGTTAACACCAGGTTGTTCAACGCATCAGCCCGAACTGTCGCTACAATATCCAAAGAAAAAAAGTGTGCAGCAAATCCGATATTGTACAGCTCTGGCGCGGCTTTCACAAAATGGAATATTACATTTTTGTGCGCTCAAATCGATCGTATTGTGTATGCTTCATAAGTAATTTCGTTTGCTTGTAAATCAATAAGTGGACGATGTGATACTTCAACGGTCTATTGTAATTCATAAACTATTTAATGCAATTCGTAAGCAATAAGTTATAAATGTATAAATCTGATGGTGATGAAATGTATAATAGTGTCGGTGTTAGTTGAATTCCAAATTGAAAGATCATAATATAATGCCAATACTAAGTAAAAGAAATTAATCGCATTTTTTTTTAATCAGATAAATATATTTTTCATTTATAATTCTTACCTTATATATATACATAAATATTAACCTAAAAAGCGAACATCGCCTTTGCTTTGTCACAAAAACCATCAATATGCAGGAGCTTATGTCGACGCGTTCATAAATATCGTTGACCTAGTAAAATAACGAAGAAGTCTACATTTCCACTTAAAAACCCCTGCAACCTTCACCTTTTACATATTGACGTAAAACAGATATGCGTCTTTCATTCATCCCTTTATCTAAGTAACGCATTGGCATGATTGTAGGTCAAGTCCTTTTCTAGATAGCGTATGGAAACGATATGATATACGGACCGACCGACCATCCGAAGACGGGATGTGCAAAGCGATGTATTAATATATTCCCACTTCTTAGAAAAGCATTAAATAGTGCCTCGAAATATGTTGTTTCATGTCATCGATTGCTTTTAAGGCAATTGAATTAAGAACAACATTGTACCTTTGCATGTAGAATTCAATCCATGCCTCATTCTCTTTCAAAACTGCCTACATACCGAATACTACAAAGCCTGGCAGATATCATCGTTAACCATCAAGAAGCATTCCCTCTCAGCTTCATATCTGACGATCAAACGCAGCACACTGTGGTAAGGAATGAACAGACTTACATTTTTTAAATCATCAGCTGAATTGTGGATGTGTTCTTTATAACATGGTGGTATGAAACTGTGTTTAAAAGCACCTTGTATCAACACGTAATTGGATTGACAACCGAAAATAAGTAAGATCTTCCATTTTCTGAACTCGAAATATCTCTGAGATCTATACTAATTGTTAACGTACTCTACAATTATGTATGCTTAAATAAATTGGCAAATGAACGAAGCATGAATGNAATGCAATTAGTAAGTAATAAGTTATTAATGTATTAATCTGATGGTGATGAAATGTATTTTAGTGTCGGCGTTAGTTGAGTTCCAAATTGAAAGATCATAATATAATGCCAATACTAAGTAAAAGAAATTAATCGCATTTTTTTTTAATCAGATAAATATATTTTTCATTTATAATTCTTACCTTTTATATATACATATATATTCACCTAAAAAGCGAACGGCGCCTTTGCTTTGTCACAAATCCCATAAATATGCAGGAGCTTATGTCAACGCGTTCATAAATATCGTTGACCTACTCAAATAACGAAGAAGTCTACATTTCCACTCAAAAACCCCTGTAACCTTCACCTTTTACATATTGACGTAAAATAGATATGCGTCTTTCATTCATCCCTTTATCTAAGTAACGCATTGGCATGATTGTAGGTCAAGTCCTTGTCTAGATAGCGTATGGAAACGATATGATATACGGACCGACCGACCATCCAAAGACGGGATGTGCAAAGCGATGTATTAATATATTCCCACTTCTTAGAAAAGCATTAAATAGTGCCTCGAAATATGTTGTTTCATGTCATCGATTGCTTTTTAGGCAATTGAATTAAGAACAACATTGTACCATTGCATGTAGAATTCAATCCATGCCTCATTCTCTTTCAAAACTGCCTACATACCAAATACTACAAAGCCTGGCAGATATCATCGTTAACCATCAAGAAGCATTCCCTCTCAGCTTCATATCTGACGATCAAACGCAGCACACTGTGGTAAGGAATGAACAGACTTACATTTTTTAAATCATCAGCTGAATTGTGGATGTGTTCTTTATAACATGGTGGTATGAAACTGTGTTTAAAAGCACCTTGTATCAACACGTAATTGGATTGACAACCGAAAATAAGTAAGATCTTCCATTTTCTGAACTCGAAATATCTCTGAGATCTATACTAATTGTTAACGTACTCTACAATTATGTATGCTTAAATAAATTGGCAAATGAACGAAGCATGAATGAGTATTCCGCTGACGTGCAAGTGTTTTAAGAGTACGGTATATTGAGTTAATTATCATTAACATGAAATCGCCGTTCACAGTTACATGCCACTAAGTGGGTACATTTTATTAATTAAGGGTTAATGTAATACTTGATTTGCTTCACTCCTCGAGCATAAAGTTGACAGGTGTCAAGGTCAAACGCGTTCGATATGATGTTTACTAGTCTGAATAAAGTGTGCGCGTGTCTTCGTTTATCAATGTTTAGAATAGCAATTTGGTACACATACTTTACTGCAGAAAATACTGTTTAACAGCACAGAAATGTTTGGATATAAATATAACATTCAGACTAATAATACATATTTTTCATGAACAAAAACTACAACAACATTTAAGGTACTTGCTACTTAAATGGAAATTCAATCTATGTTTGTTAATTGTGAGAATCTTTCGTGTTTTTGCCAGGTCTTCAATAAAATGTATTCGTTACTATTACAAACCTTGTAATTATGGCCGAATATATTAATAATATTTTTTACCTAATGAACTTTTAAACATCAAGAGGATTGCACTATTTAAATGATTCATTTTTATATGCTTATTATATAATAATCAAGTTTATTTTTTTATTTAGAAATATATAACAAGCACGAAGAAATGTAGTAATCGTTCTAATATTTAACACCAATAACTTCCGACTATGTTTTTTTAAATGTGTGTAGCTAAACAAATATGCAACTGTTTGTCGTGCCACTCATCGCGGAACTTTAGATTCAGTGATTGACACCTGTCATTTGCGGAATGAGAACTTTGGTTACAGAGACGTCACAAAAATCATCTTCGTATTTCTGCCAACTCTTATCTCAGCGAAAATTAAGACATTTACACTGCGTTAATGAGGAAACGCGTTTCATTCATATAACTATAAGTAGTGTCAAATAAATGTTCTCGAAAGCATTCATTCAGCTAATGGTAATTTAAGAAAGCTATGAAACACTCTACGAAACGCTTAGATAGACGTATTGCTGATATAAGATTATATTTTACTTTACAAATGATTTCAGTACAAATATATATCATAATTGTATACATATACAAAACCTCGCTGCTTTTACAAGGGAGGTTATAATAAATAATAATTAAACATGTCTATGTTTATAAAATTATTAAACATTGAGAGGAAAAATATAAGTGTGAACGTATTAGAATGCTACATAAATATTTAGATATTTATCGATCGCGTTTATTTTGCTTTGACGATTATCAAACAGTCTGTGCACATTACTATTAAGATTGGCATCATATTTGAATCAAGCTAAGAACGCTATATAATGATTTCTATCAATCATAATGGTCAAGACTTTATCGGTTAACAAAATAAAACAAATGTCGAAAGCATTTGCCTACAACTGACAGTTGTGAACGATGAACACAAATCAAGAACATTGCAATCAATGTTTTAGTGTGTTTTCTATATTATTAAATGTTTACGAAGAAAACCTGAAAAGCCGAATAAAAATGTGCCATAAGCAAATTCACAATCTATCAAAAACAACAAAAACCACGAGTAATGAATGCTATAAGTGCATAGTATTATGCATTTGGAGATGTAAATAGCCTCTTTATAAAAGTAGCATACAAGTCTTAATGATACAAATGTGTGNTTGTTGCAAATGCGTCTGTTTCTATAGTATCATGTAATATTTTAACAACTAGTTTTACCTTCTAACGCATTGCTGTTGTCGTTATGTATACAGCGAAAACAATCATTGTTAATGTATGCGTGGCGATTGTTCCAACATGCCAACGCTATTAGATAGAGGTAGTAAATTGACAGACCTGATGCTGTCTACTAATCAGTTACAAAGATTTATGGAACGGATTTTGCCAAATTCCATATGCATTATTTTTTTCTAGAAACCAATGTACGATCCAAATGTTCAACAAAACAAATTTACGACGAAAGCAACGATATGTAGATTTGCCATTAAGACTAAAGCTAAAACAGAAATATCACGTATACTTAAGAGCTCGTTTAAAACGTCTGGTTTGGTCCATGATGCAAATTTGAGTTCGGGTTAAAGTTTTTGCGCAAGTACACTTATGTCTGCTAAAAGGTTTACCTCTTTGTCTCCTTCGTAAATAAATGTTTAGAGGGTATAGCAAGCATGTTCCTTTATATTACTAACACATTGCTTGTACTTTCATAAGCGCTTAAAGCATAAATATATAATAAACCATTTAAATTGTCCACATAATAACCGGAATAATCATTAAATGACATTTCAACGGTTCTAATCGTAAAATTCCGGCTCAGTTTATGCAATTTCACATCTTCTTTTATCTTCATTCTGCACAATAACACGCACATTATTTTGCTAAACAACTCAATTTAACCCCATGTGGTTTAACGCATTATTCATGCTGTCGCTCGCGCTCTACACTATCCAAAGTAAAAAGTGGGCGGCAAACCGGTAAATATAAGTTTGTTGCGCTGTAATTGTTCGCATGACATGTGCTGCAGAACCAATCGTCTGTGTTATTAAATTAATCAGTGTATGCTATAACACTTGGAAGGACGTGTGCAGTGCATTAACTATTTAATTTAATACTGAATAAATGCATTACTATAGTTGTGATGACCTGTATTACGGTGTATGCGTTTATGTTATACCAACCAAATTAAAAGCTCATTATACAATACTGATATTAATGAAGGTTATAAGTAGTATGTTAAATTAAGGAGGATACTTATTTCCTCTATTTGATTCATCGAATTTACCATTTAGTTATCCTCTCAAAAAAACTGATTTAGTGTCACGATTCATAAATATATCATTAATATACAACTTAAACGTATACAAACCAACTTGTGCGTGTAGTTCTGAATCATTGATATATAACGAAATGTCATAACACTACATTAATCGCTTTTGAACTAGTTTGGTTGAAGTAATACTGAGTATGAGTATGACGGGTGAGTATGACGGGTGAGTATGTGAAATGTGTTTACATTCAATCATCAAGCTGTGTTTAAGGTGTTCAAACCATCATTTTTAATCGAATTTTATTGTAATATAATTGAATAGGATCAATCATTAATAAATATACGCAGTACAAAACAAATATACATATTTTATTAACATGCTTTTACAAATTACAAAACAAGGGGGAGATGACCTAAACCTTTCATCTGTGTTATGTTCTTGAAAAAAGAAAGTTATGTTGTTTGAACAGTCATTTAACCATGTGACCCACATAGTTTTAACCCCAGGCGCTGTATTTGAACTTACTAAGCAGATTCCCTCTATACGATGATGCCTGCACAATATTACACATTTGGACGCTGTAAGTGTTTGTAAAGATATCTTGTTAATAAAGTCTACTAAACATTCATTTGAACACACTTTGTAGAGAATTACTATCATATTTTACATATCACATATCTGGAACGTTAGGTTTCAGAGAAGATTTGCAATACTATTTTCAATATTACTCTCATGTTACCTCGGCGTTTTGCCAGTTTTGACCCCATGGTCATTATTGTAATACACTTTCTGTACAGCTACATACATGTACCATATCATAATCCAAATATTAAACCTCTGAGCCTTTCGGAAATGGTAAAGATTTTAGGATGTTTCATATTTTAAAATCTCGTTCAAGCTCTGGTGACCTACATATGCAGCGGACAAGAAAGATTGGAGCAGAGGATACACTGTGTAGTGGCATCACTATTTTAACTGGAAGAAAAAGGAAACGGTTGCCTGATTTTGCAAAAATCTTAACGTTTGGTTTGTTCCTAGACTAAAATATGTAACTGTCTCGAATTTATTTCTAAACATATTGTAATGTGATTGACTTTGTTTTCTTGCATTCGTTTAAATGGCCACTAGAAGGAATGGGAAGGCGATTGGTTTGGAAGTGCATTCGTTGTCAAAAAAGGGAACTTTTAGCAAGATAAAAAGGGTAACAAAAATAAAAAAGATATGTCACAATGGTTCCATCATAGGGGCAGTACGGCCTTGCGACTAAGTTTGTTCCTGTATACATGTTCGTTGAAGATGCTCTATTTCATACATATAATCGTAAGTACGTTATACGAAAATCCACAAACATGCAAGACCTGACTCGAACACTAATTTAGATGAAGTATTTTTCCAGTGAATATTCTTGCTTAAAGATTAGGATCAGTTAATTAAATGGTGTTGTACTATACATATTTAAATCCAATGTGTAATTAAGCGTACGGAAAAGTGTGCTTTGAGAAATCTAACTTTTAACTGTAAGTTAATGAGGCCTGCTGGCGATTGACACCAACAGCGTTTGTCTCTATAACCAGATTTGCCTGTTGATATAATTGGTTTTTACAATGATTTATTTTCAAGATGTGTTTCTTACATTTTTTTGTAAAACCAGTAAAGCCTTTTACATTTCCACTAGCATAATTTGAAAGCAAGTTGAACATGTATGCAGTTTAAAATATATCGTCCAATTAAATATATAATCACCTACACCTGGTATACCATTGTTTCCATTTATGGGAAGACATCGACTATTCTTCTTAGCCGGAATGCATTCATACAGATATTGAGTTCTAAGCTGAATACATGTTTTAGCATATTATTTTATGCTGTCATTTGTTATAGGAAATAATTAAACTTATCCTGCAAAAACTTAATATGTATTTATTTTAACAACAAACAAGCTTCGGACGTAGCCTTCTCGTGATCATAGAACATTTCTTATTTAATCAGTGATCCAAACTAAATTGAAAAAAACGCCATTTCTCTTATCCTGATTTTTAAAAGGGAATATACCGTATTTATAAACACGTATTAAACCAATTAATTTCCCGCTTTAACAGATACACTCGGAAGATTCCCTAGAACAGGCAATGCGTTCAGACAGATACATATGCAATGCCAATAATAACATGTTTCATACAGGTTCCAGAGTGATTCGAACTCACGCCTCACGAACATGCGCACAACGCGGAATAAACCAATAGTGCACGTGCACTATTACAAATATAACTATATTTCCAGCGTTCAGTAATAAATATTTTCTGAGCGTTAAAAAAACAACGATATGCATGGTTTGAGATATTGGGTGAACAAAGGAAAATACTAACTACAAGCTAATCCTATTTTCGTAAAATAACACCGTTTATTGTTATGCCTTACCCACTGGGGGCTGACGAGGTCAAAGCGTAGTCCGTTTGTCTACGACGTCGGGTGTATATACAATGCTTCTTTTTTTTCTAATTGCATGCGTTAACGGCAAAGCACCATTGGTTTCCTCGGTAAGACCTTTGGTTTATACTTTGAAGGTTTTTTGTCTCCAATATGCCTGAACAATGCATAATAGTTAAAGGGATCTGTAAGATTTCTATGAACCTTGTCATGTTAACTCAAGAAAATAGTTGACGTACACCACATGTGTTAACAAATATTGACGAAATATATAACACATCGACAATTAAAGAAACAGAATGTCTCATATGCATTTTAATCATTGCTGTGTATCATGAAAACACAAAGTATCAAATGATTAATGATGCACGGAAACGACACCAGTATAAATCAATCATCCAAGATCGAGTTACGATCGGGACTACAGCATAACACTTGTTGTACATTTGTGCAACGACGCATATATGACTCTACTTGTAATGGGTACTTAACTTGAAGTAAACAACAGCCTACAGCACACCACATGAACAAACTGCGCTCAATAAAGCATAGTAGTCATTTGTTCTTATAGTAGCCTACTCACGAATTCCAGAAATTAAGTATATTACCATAAACTGTCAGTTCTAATATGTCTTTAATCTACCCGATAAACGAGAATAGTTCCTAGAAATGCAAAAAACAACAACAATACCCGACGTTATATACAACGTTAAATGACTGTTAACGCGGACCATAACACAAAAAGCAATACGAAATTATCGATGCATATCATATGAAACATATTACGAAATATCACGAATATAAAATACTACACTTAGGTATCAACATTGTTCAAGCGTCTGTGTTACAACTATCGTTCGCACAGTATAACTCAGTACATATAGATAGGTTTGACAGTGTTAATCTTTATGGGGTACTGTCATACACATATTGCACTGCTGATGTTTACAAATCATGTGTACATGTACAGTTCACCGCGTATTTACCCTACGGTTCATAATATTCAATTCTTTGAAGTATTATTGAACAATTTCCGGGTTGAGAAAATGGATGCATATTAAACCCAGAATAATTAATGCAATCAGACGCTTTTGTGTCATCATCTAGAATAAAAATTGAATATGAGTTCCTTGTTAACCCCGTCGCTCTGAGTTATAATCTGAAATTGAAATTAAATATGTGTCCCTCGTTCACCCAATTACATGCACGTCGAAAACATATTTGTGTCTTGTTTGTCAATGATGGGATATCGACACAAACGCGATTACGCGACTTGCACTCATTGAATGAAATAATAGCAAGTAATTCATTACTATATTTAGATATGGGTATAAAAAAAACATAGCTAGGGCATGGTCATCAATATACAATATAGATTTAGTAACACAATCGTAATACGTACTTTCCTTAAATTTCGGAACAATAACATTTCGAAAAAGCCTAAATATGTCGATTATGGAGTGTATCAAATACATCAGTTTTTGGTTGCACTTTAAAAAAGAATATATTCAATCAAATAAGGGTGTATAATTGAGTGAGCATCACTCATCCAGTCGTATTACACGTATGGTAGTTATCTATCAATATATAGCCAGGTCAACAGAAAAAACCCACCAATAATTCGCTCGTAACAGAGTTTACTAAAATGAATTGGTAGTTATAAACAACACGTATAAAGAAAGATAAAATACTGACATACATGATATTGTAATATAGATTAACAAATTGGTCGTTTTGTTTTTTACATTTAGTACATGATTCAATTCCTGCCGGAATTCTCTTAGAAAGGTTCAGACATATTCACCGCCCTGCGTTTCATTAAATTACAACAAAGAAAGTTCATCAAATTGCGACCGGTCCGTTAATAAATAATATATTGCCTCTGCATAGCGTTTATGTACATAGTCTGCAACTGCGCTAAGGAAATGAACTAGCATGATATGCTACTAAGGGGGATTGGAAAGTATTTAATTACCAACGAACATGCATCGCATCTACAGGTAGCTGTTTAATCTCTACACAACCGTATTAAAAAGCATGTTGTTTTTACGTGACGTGATATACGTGTTGAATTTGTTCTATATTCAATTTGTTACGATGTTCTTTCACAAATATCTTTTTAGCAGTTTTATACCTTTCTTATTGTTGAGTGTAGGGAATGTTTGCATGCAATATATAAATAATTCCTGGCCATTTGAATATACATCAATGACTTCTCTAAAACCACAAGGCCCAGAGATGTGATGGTTTGTAAACACTTAAACTAGTATTCTACCTAATATAATCACGTCTTTACAATGTGGTCAAATGTAGCCCGCCCACTTCTTTAATTGGTTAAGTATGGAATACATTACACGCAACAACATTATCAGCAGAGAAATTATAGAAACATACCAATTATTTTTAATTTAAGGCAAATACCTTAGAAATGTTACAGTATTTCGAAGCTCGAAGTTGAAAACTGCTTCTACATGTTAAGCTTTTGAGTACAATAATAATGTTATGTAATACGAGTAAATGGAGAGAGCTGATCTATGTTCCCCTTTATTATTTTAAGAATAATGATATCACAACGGTGTTTGTTACAATTTGAGTGCATTTAATGTATGCGCATGTAGGGTAAAGAGATTGAGATGCATCTGTTCTTGTACTTTATCTTATTCTTAATAATTACTTACTTAATGCAAAAGTGTATTTTGTAAATATATCATATGTTTATCTTCGTGATGAAATTTAAAATGGTTTTGGTCTGCTTCGTGCGATTTATGATGCAATACGATGCAATAGTCAGGAGCATAAGTATTCAATAAATGGCTTGTCTTGAGTTATGTCATGCCAGGACAAAACATATGTTAAGGAAGGGCATTTTTGACACTTAATTTGTCAATATTGTGAAAAGATATTGCTATTTTATGTATGTGTTCTTATGATTTTTGCACAAGTCTTCCCATTGTTACTTCAATTTATTCGATATCAGATTGAAAAAGAACCTGCAATACGTATTTGGTAACAAATAGGGTAAACCAAAATATGCACTCGATTCCAGGAATAAGTGTTATAAAAATGGGTTCAAATTAAATAACGAAGATGACCTGTTCTATGATGCTCAGACAGTTACCAATTCTGACAATTTACAACCGCACGTTTACACTGTTTATGGACACTATATACACGGATCTTGACGTCAGTAATAGGCTTCTGCTGGTATCCACCACATGTCTAATGGTGATATATATGTAGCTTTAACACGTCTGTCGTCTGCTAATATTGCTCAACATTCAATTGTCAAATGAGTAGACAATGTCGAAGTTTTATTAAAAACACACGTACAGGTTTGGATTTTATCGCCGATAAAGAAAGACTAAAGAATATAAGAGCAATCAAAACGTATCCGTGTAAAACTAAATGCGTTACCAATCGTAAAACATAATTCAAATCATGTTGATTGCCTCGTGGAACTCATTTATATTTTGATTAGTGTTCCAGTTTGTATAAAACGTTATATGTATAACCATCATTTTAAGAGCCGTCCACGAATTTTGTTTACATGGTAGTTTTTTTTTGTATTATTTCCTTATTCAAGAATTTCCTAAATAAATTATCATCAAACATACCCCGCCAATAGTAAGTAATTTATTTCTAAAGATATAATGCTATAAATAATTGAAGATAAATAAAATAAGGCAGAAAAATATACATGGAACTCGAAACAAAATTGCCTACAATTTATTTTTTTGAAACGTAAAACGTAATAATTCATTTTTTATAAATGATTTTTTTTTTTAAGTTATTGTTCTGTTTTCATGCGATACATGATATGTGCCTTCAATAGCCAATTGTTTTCATACAACGTTTTTTTGTCCTACTTGGGAGATCGCTTATACAAATATGTCATCACTATTGTTTGAAAATATTGCACTTCAACTTATGTAGGCAACTGAGGTTAATTTTAAAATCGTGTATTTGGTGTTCATGTAAATACCGCAACAAAAACATAGCATTGTGTTGTATTAGTTCACAAAATTATAACCATAACATATAAATGTAATCACTCTTGCCGAAATGATACAGAAAGTGCATGCGCATAGACATTAAACTACTAAATAAAAAAGGTATTAGTGTGTTCAAAGGCATTAACAGAATTTAACAAAGAACATTTGCATTTACACTTTTTACCATACTAGGAATTATGTACTTTGAGAACAAATAAACATATTGTATATCGTGTATTCTATTTACATAATTAATGGCAATGCTATTTATATTAAAAAAATGTGCTAAAATAGTTTCACGTGAATGTGTTCATGAATATTATGGAATGTAAATTATCAACCCGTTAATTGAACCTTCCGACATTTTTCTGTCAGCTTGTATACACAAGAACATCAGTCACAGCCATTGCAGCAAACACTGACAAAAGAAGTGTCCACAATTGTCTAATGCACATTTGACCTCTTGTCGCTTCTACACCAGCGCCTCGTTTGCCCATACTTGAATCACCCTCTGCAAAAGAAAAGAAATTTATGGATTTATTTTCTAAATATCACTACACACGGTGTACAAGAAAATGTGTAGTGGCTTTTTCTTGTAACGAATACAACTTAGTAACAGAGGTATTGATCATCCTGATTTATAATATAATCATGTAGCTGCGAACACAAAGTATATATATACATTACAAATCGAATGTATGTGGGAATAGGATATATCTTTAAATATAGACAATTAAACACACCATGGAGGACCATTACTTTCTGGCTTGCTATAAGAATCTCTGAATTTCTGCACACGTATTCGCCGGAATCCTCGGGTTTGCTATACCGCACTTCTAAAACGCTGTCTAATTTACGTCGTGCCATAGAAGTCACCTTAGATATGAGTATTTTGTTTGATATCGAGCGTAGCAAATGCCCATTTCTAAACCAGTCTACGTCCTGAGGTATACCGGAAGTTCCGGTAACACTGCAAATTACTCGAATTGTATCACCAGCATTGACGTATTCCTTTCCTGACAGGAGAATTTCCGAAACAGAAACATGTCAATACCAATAAGGACCGCGCTTTGTTTTCATGTAAACAGTAGACATTCTGACGGGAAAATGTCGTTCAATAATTTGCTCAATCCCATATGTTAACATACATGATACTGTGGACGAAATGTTTTGTAAGTGTGACCGTTTTGTATTGGCCTATATATTATGGAAAAATTATCTAAGATCCGAACTTGTTACTTAGTAGATTGTGTAAGTAATGGTAACGTCAGTACCTGGCATGGTATAATCCAGATTCTTAACTGCGACTGAAAGTTAAAAAACAAAGGGGTTCAACTAGATACATTGCTTAACATGCGCATCATGTGTCTTACAATATTTATATGTTTAACTTTCAAATAACAAAACGTTCCTTCACATATTCACCACTTAATTATATAAATATATTTCACATACCGCGTTCAAAATCTGTCTCTTTAAAGTATCAACAATGCCTAAAGTAGTTTGACTGCACATTTTCTAAAGGAATTACCGTGTGATTCCCGTGATATTTGGGACTGCGATGACAAGGAATCTGGTCTTTCTGCATCACAAACAAAAGTTTAAACACAATATCAAAATATTTGTTTGGGGTATTTGCATTCTAACTTACAGCCATTATGTGTGCATATTAAGTTTAATGTAAGAAATATAACACAATGTGTTTGTTATATGGTGTCCTATGCTCTGTTTACAGCCCCTCCGCAGACCTTGTCTTAGGATAAGTTCGAATGTCATTCCCTCTTCTTCAAGTAGGACAGTTGCCAGTTGCTGTCAAAAGTATGTACACCTGGTACTGGTAAACCACTTTAATGTCTGAGTAGGTTAACAGACAGCCGCGATAAGACTGAACGGCTGATGAAAACGGCGAACAACAAACACGCACACAACAAAATAATACGCATTATATACATGCCCAATACAATTGTTAAAGAAAACTCATTTTCAAAAGTCAAGTGCACTAATATATACAATATATTAAATATTCACACTATATAAATGCCAATACCTTCTATCCTAAGCATAATGTGCCGAACGAGTTTATCCCTTGCGCTAACCTGACAATCGTATACACCTGCGTCTCTTTTAGACACCGCCTGTATCACCAAATTGAACTCCCGACGCTTAGGCGCGAAGGCCACTTCATATCGGGAATCCGGAGCATATATCATGTTCCCTACTGATATAGGGTGCGGCTCGGATGTCCTTCGCCAAACAATCTGGAATAAACCGTATATATCATTCATATAGTAAGCCTTTGAATACCACTTCTCTATTTAAATAAACGTAAGTAACGATTGTATAGTAATGGCACAATCAACGACTGAAGCCAAGAATATACTTTCGTTCAATATCGCATTTATATTTTTCAAATGCTTGGAAAGATATAATAACACAGAGAAAACACTAAAAACACATCAAAACAAAAAGCAGACGGGATATATTCCTGGCAGATGATTGACACCCTACTGTTATATAACATGTTCACGTTCCGGAGAATATGCAATATCTGACTGAAGCGTAATTATTCCGTTACATACCCGGTACGTTTTCTTGCAAATCATATAATTAATACATGTGTAATGTTTCTCCAATTTAACATTATATATGTTACTTGTATTATTTAAATAACTCTAAATGTCACTGAATGTATTGACAGCACTGTTTTATTTTTATTATTTTCGTGATGAATCATATGCGCATATGTCAGTCTGTCCTTTTTAGTGTCAATTCCAAATTGCTCTTAAAATAATTTTGTTAATCATAATGCCAAGTGTCACTTAAGAAGCAGACAGGTAATCATTCACCCTGTAAAACCCTTTCCCATCAAATTAAGGATTTAACTTAACTCTCCAAAGTATTGTTATGTACAAAGTCGATGGGTATAGTAATTGAATACATGTTGAATTCACAAAAGGTGTTTATTTTAAGGCGAATCGATTAATGTTATGGCGAATGCTGATCTCATATAAATTGCCTTTCATCCGCTATGGGCTTTTACGGTGGTAGTTTTCTAGAACATGCGTGACAACATACTAAACAATCGTCTACATGAGCATCCATGTGTTTGCATTCACGATATTTCAGTGTTATTATGATTTGTTGTATGAAACATCACATTTTCAAAGATTAATTTGTTATTGACGTTTTGTATGCTCACTGCCATTTAATGGGACGTGTACAGAGGAGAAGTCTTGGTAACGTGAGCACCTTAGAATTGTTCTATAAAACGCGATTTAAGGCTCTGTTCACCTCTTACTTCACTCAATATAATCGTCTTTCTGCGGTTTAGACACTTCAAACATCAATTAAAACCGTATTGCTGTTTTTACCTCATTAACGATCAACATACGATTATATACACTTCATTTCATAAATACTTAACCCCATGATCAATTATTATTCGATTTGTTTCAGAAGCAGGCAACCCATTTGACTATTGGCACACAATGCCGGACGACGAAATCCCTTGTAGAATTACATATAGTATGTATAACATATTGTATATGTATATACTTAAAGAAGTTAATGCATTCTAAACACGCCGGTCGATCTAAGGTTTCCGAATAACTCATTGTCGTTTTTTTTTAGGTTTGCGAGAACACTTCAACAATGTTTGTGAACATCATTGCATGTTAACGGTAGGTTGCAGTTTAAATCTGTATTTGACAAACTAGTTCAGGCTTTAAGAAAAATTGGAAAGCACCCATTAGTATCACCTAACAATATGCCAAAAAAACTCAATCTTACTGTCATTGTCATATGCGTTATCACATAACTGTCATTTCCATATGCTTTATCTATTATAAATAACATATTATGTTAATATAGTTACGTCAAAGTGTGAAGAAACCGTTAAACCAATTATTTCAATCTATGTGTTCTGTATTTTAGAGGCCATCCATTTAATCACGAGAGCAGGTAAAGATTCAACCAACGAAAACAGATTAATACCGTCCATCAACGAGGTTATCCAAAAACTATAAGTGGCAGATGTGAACATCACGGGAAAACTTACACAGGCTATTATTTAAATTGTCATGTTTTATCAAGTCGAATGGCGTGTGTGTTATGTGGCATTATATTTGACAGTATCATTCATAATGCATTAAGTATTTTAAAGCATTGCTTATACATTTTGATGGCAACATGATACTGTTAGGCGTTATAAACAAATGGTAGTGTAAATAATAGCAATACAGTGTCCGATCAAAGTATATATTAAACAAATAAATAAAATATAGTATTGTATTTATTAAATAATTTGTATTTCAATATTTATCCTTTTTCAAACAAAATTAAAAGATCTTTAAATACGACAAACATTGTTTGACAAAATGGAGTGTATCAGAATGTCCATCTTATTTTGGAACACTATCCTATGCTCGTTTTTAATTATGTACAAAATCCCAACAGACAAATAAAACTTATTCCACAATATAAAATTTAATGTTTTAAGGACTCTATATAGTGTTTATAAGAAATACATATACAGGTTATAAGGTAATGTACCGAAAAAAAGACGTACGCGACAAAATAACTGTATGTTATAATTCAAAATGTAAATATGTCGTTTTGTGTGCATTAAAACACAAACAAAATGAAATTCGTTAATTGTGTGCCATTGTTTAACTTCGTTTTTAAAATGCCTATGCATCCTATCATTTGAATAATGCGATGGAATAATTTCGTTATCCTTCAAGCTAGTTGTTTTGTGTATTGCTTTACGATGCACTGCTTAATGCTCATTTATATTGGGCCTTTGGTCTTGTATTGCAAAATATTAATTTCACCGATCAATGATTTTAACGATAATTGTTGAAGTGTTTTCAAACGACAATCAATATTGTAAAAAATGTGATTTTGGCTTTTGATAGGGCATGTTTGGAGTACGTCAATACAATAAAAGTATGAAAAATGCCTCGATTCGGTTTTCGTAGAGGAAATTCGACTTACGCCATTGCGTGCTGTAAGATATCAAAAGATCTCGTGAGTTCCTCGCTTACTGATCCTTACTGCTTCGGAAAGTAAGTGAGTACATTAAATATACATGAGGCTTAGTAGTTATGACATTAAGTGTACAGGAGTTGTTTACCTCAATGCCTAAGACTTGCAATCATGAAGAAGAAAAACATAACTACTGTTTAAAAATGAACTTAAAAGTGTCTAAACAATCTGAAGACGAAAAGTTCATGATTACCTAGTCTTTTAACAAACATGTATTAGTATGTATCATATGTATGCTCCTGTTGTTATAGTATGCCAACAATTATATTAGGACGTCTTTTGACTACATTGGTGCTGAGTTTTAATGAACAATATAAAACTGAATTAGTTTTGTATTGTAATTGTTAGTTTCTGCACTACAATGTATTATAAACGTGTAGTGTGTGGTTAATTTACACAAGTTGTCAAAGTTGCATATATATA